>JANEHU010003998.1:0-11606 GCA_027563435.1 Nasonovia ribisnigri
CTTTAAAAGTATTTGCCTGCGGGCTCCAACGTTCCCCTTCAAATTTTCTTTTTAATCATTGTAATTCTTGATAATATTTTTATATAGATTTTTTAAACATAAACATCCTGGTATTATATTAATTTCTAAACTTTTTTTCATGCTCCTTAAAATTTATTTGCCTGCGGGCTCCAAAGTTCCCCTTCAAATTTTCTTTTTAATCATTTTAATTCTTGATGATATTTGTTTTTATTTAAATATTATTCATTAGGCTGCGTTAGGTTAGGCAAGAGTAGTGTAAAATAACCTAACCTAACCACGGTGTTAACGGCGACTGGCTAGTGTTGTACCAGTATACATATTAGTCATTGTAAATAGAAAAAAAATACAATAATTAATTTAAATTTAAAATACAGTTTTGTTTTAAAAATCTTTTATAGTATATTATAAGTTTTTCCATGTATTCTTTTCCATTTTTTTCACATTATACAAAATTATAAAATCTGATTATTTCCCACATATTTACAAAGACCAAAACAGCTGGTATCCAACTATTTTAATATTCCAATTATTATTAAACATCGGCAACCTAGTGCTATATACATTTTTTTCGTACTCCTTAAAAAGTAGTTGCCTGCGGACTCCAACATCCCCTTCAAAATTGAATGTTGACTTATTTGATATATTAAATTCAACATCTTCTTTAGAACAAGAATCTGACACATTTATTCAGCTACCTCCTCATTATAGGTGTGCAAGTCACACGTTGGACCTTATCGAAAGACCAGACGTTGGTAAAATGATAAATACAAATTCTAATTTAAAAAAAAATTGTTGAGACAAATGCTTGGACATTGTTCAGCAATGTGGTCTAAGCAAAACATGTCTCCTTTGGTGGGTAGCAGAAAAAATACAAGATGCTTTAGGAGTTTATTTTAAAATATCAAATTAAACTAGGTGGAACTGCATGTATAATGCTTTATTACAGTTTAAAAATATATTAAATGCACAAAACTTAATATAGTAGTAGTTTTTTTTGTTTCTCCCGACGTTTTTAATCTACTGGAAATTTTAAATTTAGACTTTCCGAATGCATCAACTAAATTCAACTATCCAACGGAAGAGATACTGAAGTTAAAATTCAAAGCTACGTACACAAAAAAAAAATTTTAAATATTAAAAACATAAATCAATCTAAAATTATATCATTCTAATCACACTTCATCACAAAATATAAAATATATCCAATACAATTAAAATTAACATATTAAATAGGTACCTAATTATTACTAACTTTAAACTTGACAGTATTCAGTGAAATTGTTAAACTTGGAATTCTATAAATTTAATTGGTACTATAGTCAGTACTGTAAATTTGATGTGTTTATTGGATACCTTTAAGTTAACCTTAAAAACCAGAAATAAAATTTATTTATTATCACATTTTTCCTTAGAGATTCATAAAAACAATATGCCTATGATTCTAATATCAATACATCATCAAATTGTTCCTAAACACAGAACTCTTTGATATAAAAAGCTGCATTTTATTAGATCTATCATCTATGGATTCATCATATGGACGTATAATATAATATCTATAATTTATATTCTATAGTAATTGTCAAAGTCGTTGCAGAAGACACAGTCGATTAAAAATTTTAAAATGTTCATAAGCGAAACTGACATGAACAAAAAATATACTGCGTTTCTAATAGTTTTGTTTTTCACAAATCACGATATTTTCAGATATGCATCGTTTCCAAAGCGACGTCGCAATGCACACGCGTAACGGATTCTGAAAAAAAGTAAATGTTTAAATAGTAAGTTTGTTTTATTGTTTTATGGTTTTATATTTATTTGGAGCTCAAATTTACATTCTTGAGTTCAATTAAATATTTAATGTCACTAAAAATGTGCTATCCAAGTGTTGTAGACGAATATTTTAGTTCCGAGTTCGAAATGTATGAAATACGCGAGATCGAATAATACAAAATTACAAACGCCGTAATCGTTTTTCCTGTTCTAGGTCGTAGAAATATTATAATAATTAATAGGTGCATACCTACATGTTACAAGTACTTGAAGTAGACATATACATTTTGGTTTAATTTATAGAAATACATATACTAAATTATAAGTCATAAGTACAGACCTCATTTATATTATCTTAAAATTCTTAAAATATGAGATTTTTATGTCGTTTAAAATAGATAATATATTATTCTCTTAATATTCTTTTAAAATATCAGATACCTATATGATATTTAATGTCCTAAAAATATGTGTGGCAAAATATTCTTTCAATATCAATAAAAAATATATGCATTTAGTTTAAATTTATTTAATTTAATAACTTATGTTATAAATAAATAAATAAATTTAATGTACAATAATTTGGTTTTAAAATCTATTTGATTCAATTCATTTTTCAATAATAATTAATAACTATATATTGTTTCATATATATGTTCCGGTGTCATTTTAGTACGCCGATTTGTTAGAATGTTTTTGTGACACACTTAAGTACTATAATTCAGTGGCGTGCAGATCCCTTTTTCAATGTGGGGCAAAGTTAACTATAAAATATAAAATATGTACATAGAAAGAACTTACAAAGTTACAAATAACACGTAGTAAAATAACATTTACAAATTTAATTTTAGTGACTTGTAAAATTCTTAACAAAAAATACCACCCACACCCACCCCATTTTTAAGTGGGGCCTAGGCCCCATTTGTGTCTTGTCTGCACGCCACTGACTATAATTAGTAACAGGAATAAATCCATATATAAACTATTAAAATACAAAAAAAAACAGACGAAAAACGATTCTGAGCAAAGACTTTATTAACTAATATTGTGATTAAAGTACCTACCTAATTTATTTTACAACTAGGCATTTGTACAGTACCTTTAACAGTAAGTTAAATTCATTTTTCCAAAAAATTTAATTTGAAAATATCATCGTGTATATAAATTATAATGATATACTCTAAAAGTTTCATATAATATCTACGGATAATATTTTTAAGTTACAACAAAATAACTAAAATTGTTATTCTTGGTTTTAATAACTTGGTTAAAAATTTGAACTTTTATAGTAGGTTTATTAAATATTTTGGTTACAGTATAAAATATTTATAAGAATCCTTAATTATAGCAATACAAGTTGAACATTTTATACATTTTTAACTACTTAGTAATTCATAAATTTTTAATTTGATAAATCTTGTTAAAAATGGAACTTTAAAAGAAGAAGAGTCGACATATTCGTAAGTTTGATTACCTATTCTTTAGGAGCTTACATTTACGTTTTAGTCTTAAAATTAATATTTATTGCCACGGTCATTCTGCTAGTCGGGTGACGTAGATGCATATTTTACGTGCTTATAAAATACGTAAGCACTGCAGGTGACGACGGCACACGCAGGTCGTAGAATATAATAATAATATACTGTAATATTTACTGTTAAATTTAAACTCAATGATGTTGTAGGTACTTATAGGTAGGTAATATCATTGTATACGAAAAACAATTCAGAGCAGAATCGGCTTGTCCGACTAGGATATTTAATATTGTTATTTTTAATACGTTATATTTAGTTGAATTTATATTCTTTGCATAATATTGAATATTATCAGTGGCGCGGAAGTTTTTAAAATGTGGTCGGGCAATTTCAAAACTTCGCGGCCCCAACATCTTAATTATTTAATATAAAGGTACTAACTTTAATATACATTTACTCAAAATCATAGCTTAAATATACTCATGCTCAAAATAATGTTATGATGTAAGAAAATGTGAAAAAAGGGCGGGTAAGTGTATGTCGCTCTGCTGTACAGTAGGTTACAAGTGAGTCACTGTAATGGATTGTGTTAGATTTTTATCCAATGATATAATATCATTGAATAAGAAAAACGATTCTGAGCGAAGACGGTCAGTCAGTCTATAATATCTTACTAAGTCTAAATGTATTTGATGATATTATTGTGAATAAAGTAATTAATTTTAGTATTATAGAAATTAGTATTTATCATTTTTCTCAAAAAAATTATATTTTAAAATGCCATTGCGTGTATATAAAATATAACAATATATTCTAAAAGTTTCATATACCAACAAATAATATTTTTAAATTATATCAAAATAACTAAAATCATTATTCTTGGTTTAAATATGAAATTTTGTCTAAATTTGAAATTAAAATGTCTGTAAAAAATAAATGTGTTGATATATTTTTTAGATTTTTTGGTTACAGTATGATTTATTTATGAGAATTTTTGTTTTAAATTTTCAACACTTAGTTATAAAAACTGAACATTTTATAATTTTTTAATTACAATGATTTATAATTTTCGAGATTTTGACAAATTTTGTCAAAATTCGAACTTTAAATGCTTATAAAAAAAAATCGTGCCTATGTATTTTTAAAATTTTTCAACTGATGTTGTAACAATATATAAGAAAGCTTGTATTAAATTTTCAGACTTTTTGGCCAACCAAATAAAATTTTATTGACAATTAAAAAAAAAAAAACTAAAAAAATTGAAAACTAAAAATGTCTGTAAACAGCTCAAAACAAATCGACATATTTTCAAAATTGAATGGTGTATAGAAAATGAGAATATAAACATTTAGTGAAATTTTCATGCATCTACAATTATTCGTTTTTGAATTACAACCAAATAAGAAAAACGCTACATGAGAAATCGAGTGAATATCCTATGTTGTAAAATTATGAACTTAAAACACTCATAAAAATTTATTTTTAATTGCTTTTAGATATTTTATTTTTGATAAAAGTAGAAAAACTTACGTTAAATCTTGTGTTAAAATTTAAAACCTTAGATTTAAAAAGAAAAATTTTTATGAATTTCTAACTCTAAATAATTTGCAAATTTTCGTCATTTTTACGTATTTTGTCAAAATTTCAACTTTAAATGCTTAGAAAAAAAAAATTGTGACTACAGATTTTTAATATTTTTCATGTGCCTTTGAAACAATATATTAGGAGCATTCTATTAAATTTTCAAGAATTTTTAACGAATAAATAAAATGTTATTGATTTTTAAAAAAAAAAAAACCAAAAAGATTTTGTCTGTAAACAGCTCAAAATAAGTCAAAATATTTTGAAAACAGTATGGTATATAGAAACTGCTTATATAAACATTCAGTAAAAATTTCATGTATTTTCCGTCATTTTTTTTAGACTTACACCAAAAACCAAAATCGATTTTGTCGAAAATTGGTTTTCCGTAAAAATTCCCGTTTTTCCCATAATTTTTCATTTGTTTTTCCAGGCGCTCTTGAAAACTACTGGGAAATTTTGACTTTTGACCCCCCAAAGTACCAACTAGATTCACTTTCCTATCAGAAAAGGTACTATTGAAGAAAATCGAAGCATTTTTTCTGTCCTAAAACGTGATGACAGACACAAAAATAAAAAAAAAATTAAAAAAAATAAAAATAAAAATAGGGCGGGTAAGTGTATGTCGCTCTGCTGTACAGTAGATTACAAGTGAGTCACTGTAATGGATTGTGTTAGATTTTAATAATTTAATCCAATGATATAATATCATTGAATAAGAAAAACGATTCTGAGCGAAGACGGTCCAGTCAGTCTATAATATCTTACTAAGTCTAAATGTATTTGATGATATTATTGTGAATAAAGTAATTAATTTTAGTATTATAGGCATTAGTATCTACTATATTTGGTTAAATTCATTTTTCTCAAAAAAATTATATTTTAAAATACCATTGCGTGTATATAAAATATAACGATATATTCTAAAAGTTTCATATACCAACAAATAATATTTTTAAATTATATCAAAATAACTATAATCATTATTCTTGGTATAAATATGAAATTTTGTCTAAATTTGAAATTAAAATGTCTGTAAAAAATAAATGTGTTGATATATTTTTTAGATTTTTTGGTTACAGTATGATTTATTTATGAGAATTTTGTTTTAAATTTTCAACACTTAGTTATAAAAACTGAACATTTTATAATTTTTTAATTACAATGATTTATAATTTTCGAGATTTTGACAAATTTTGTCAAAATTCGAACTTTAAATGCTTATAAAAAAAAATCGTGCCTATGTATTTTTAAAATTTTTCAACTGATATTGTAACAATATATAAAAAGCTTGTATTAAATTTTCAGACTTTTTGGCCACCATTAATTCCCACAATTACTAAACTAAATTGGCTTAATGTCTGTAAACAGCTCAACCAGTAAAATATTTTCAAAATTAATGATGTATAGAAAATGAGAATATAAACATTTAGTGAAATTTTCATGCATCTACAATTATTCGTTTTTGAATTACAACCAAATAAGAAAAACGATACATGAGAAATCGAGTGAATATCCTATATGTTGTAAAATTATGAACTTAAAACACTCATAAAAAATTATTTTTAATTGCTTTTAGATATTTTATTTTTGATAAAAGTAGAAAAACTTACGTTAAATCTTGTGTTAAAATTTAAAACCTTAGATTTAAAAAGAAAAATTTTTTTGAATTTCTAACTCTAAATAATTTGCAAATTTTCGTCATTTTTACGTAATTTGTCAAAATTTCAACTTTAAATGCTTAAAAAAAAAATTGTGACTACAGATTTTTAATATTTTTCATGTGCCTTTGAAACAATATATTAGGAGCATTCTATTAAATTTTCAAAAATTTTTAACGAATAAATAAAATGTTATTGATTTTTTAAAAAAAAAAAACCAAAAAGATTGGAAATTTAAAATGTCTGTAAACAGCTCAAAATAAGTCAAAATATTTTGAAAACGGTATGGTATATAGAAACTGCTTATATAAACATTCAGTAAAAATTTCATGTATTTACCGTCATTTTTTTTAGACTTACACCAAAAACCAAAATCGATTTTGTCGAAAATTGGTTTTCCGTAAAAATTCCCGTTTTTCCCATAATTTTTCATTTGTTTTTCACGGCGCTCATGAAAACTACTGGGAAATTTTGACTTTTGACCCCCCAAAGTACCAACTAGATTCACTTTCCTATCAGAAAAGGTACTATTGAAGAAAATCGAAGCATTTTTTCTGTCCTAAAACGTGATGACAGACACAAAAAAAAATAAAAAAAAAAACACACATCATTGTAAAACCAATACATTCATCGCTCCGCTCAGAATCTAAAACACACATCATTGTAAAACCAATACATTCATCGCTCCGCTCAGAATCTAAAAAATACACATCATTGTAAAATCAATACATTCATCGCTCCTCTCAGAATCTAAAAAAAAAAACACATCATTGTAAAATCAATACATTCATCGCTCCGCTCAGAATCTAAAAATTGAATATTTTTTATATTTTTAACTACAAAATAGTTTTAGATTCTAAACGGATCGATGAATGTATTGATTTTACAATAATGTGTGTGTTTTTTTTTTCATTTTTGTGTCTGTCATCACCTTTTGGGACAATAAAAATGCTTCGATTTTCTTCAATAGTATCTTCTCTGATAGGAAAGTGAATCTAGTTGGTACTTTTGGGGGTCAAAAGTTAAAATTTCCTAGTAGTTTTCAAAAGCGCCGTAAAAAACAAATGAAAAACAAAGGAAAACACGGGAATTTTTACGGAAAACCAATTTTCGACAAAATTGATTTTGGTTTTTGGTATAACTCTTTTATAAAAGAAATTACTGTAGATACATGAAATTTTTACCAAATGTTTATATAAGCATTTTCTACTCACCCTAGCATTTTCAAAATATTCTGACTTATTTTGAGCTATTAACGGACATTTTCAGTTTCAAATTTTTTAGTTTTTTTTTTTCTATAAATGTCAATAAAATTGTATTTGTTGGGTAAAAATCTTAATAATTAAATAGTAGGCTTCTAATATATAGTTTCAAAGGCAGATGAAAAATATTAAAAATCCGTAGACACAATTTTTTTTTTCATTGGTAATCAAAGTTCAAATTTTGACAAAACACGTAAAAATGACGAAAATTTTCAATTTATTTTGACAAAATTCATAAAAATCTCAAAAATTATCAATCATTTGAATTAAACAATTATAAAATGGTCAGTTTTTGTAACTAAGGATTGAAAATTTATAATAAATATTCTAATAAATAGTACATACTGTAAACAAAAAATCTGAAAAATATATAAACACAGTTATTTTTTACAGACATTTTAAGTTCAAATTTGGACGATATTACATATTAAAATCAATTTTAACGAATAAAAGTATATATTATGATAATATTTTTCTAGCATCACTGATAGTTTTAGGTTAATTATTAAATAATATGAATAATATTAATTCAACTTAGCATGTACCGTAAAATAACAATATCAATATAATTTAAAATATCCTAGACTGACATACCGTCTACGCTCAGAATCGTTTTTCGTATACAATGATATTATATCATTGAATTCAAATTTAATACCATCCATTATACATTGACCTATTTGTGTGCGTTGCAACCGACGCGTTAATCCCCTCGGCCACTCCGTCCCCCTACAATATCTTGTGTTATACAGAAAAAGGTAACGCTCCAATAAGTACTTACACGGTTTGCGCATGGATGTATTTATTAATCTCACTACGACTAGCAGTGGCTATCATTCTGTGTTGATTGTAAAAAACTGTCTAAAATATAATATTGTTATACATAACTTATCCTTTAAATTACATATTTTTGGATTACCATATTATAAATTTTCTGCGTAGGATGGCAACCACTGTGCATAACATAGTAAAGTTTACCAGTGTAAGACTCTTGGCATATTAAGTTAAAACCTTTCACACAATGTCTTCACTGGACACTCATCACACCTGCATCATTCTAGCCACTGCGACAGCAAACTAACGGCCAACAAACCTTTGACTAGGGATCAGAACAAATCAAATCCTATTTAACAAGCTCTGATGTTTACAATAATTTATCATTAAATTTAAATTTATTACAGTACTCAATTAGGTAAACTAGACACAGTCTTGTAAAAGATACTTTTTAAAAGTATTCAAGTACAGATATATATATTTTGAAATATAGTTAAAATACATATTTGAATACTCAGTAGCAAAAAGTATTTATAAAGTACAGTTAAAAGTTATAATGATAGAATGACAAATAGTGCCATTTCATAAAAAGTAGCATGACTTGATTTCGTCCCACAATAAATTATTCGAGATTGTACCCTCCGTAAAGAAATTTCACTTAAAAAAACACACATCAATTATTGTAAAACAAAAAGCTCCTCTCAGAATCTAAAATTTGCTGAACATTTCAAATACCGAATTTTTGGCTTTTTTAATTTCACTAGAAAAAAAAAGATTTTGTTGAAAACGTTTTTTTTCTTTGCCATATTTTTTAGGCCACGTATAAATATCGTTTGAACATCTGTTATTGAGCCACTGCGGAGTAAATAATTTGCATACTACGTACTTACTCAAGTGATGCATTATATTTTTCTTAGTTAATGTTTTCACAAGTTTCTTATAAAAATTCAAAACCTAGTCGACACTCAAACCGACATAATTTACCTTAATATATTTTCACTGATAAATAAAAAATATTAAAATCTATATAATACTATCGTCCCACCCGGCGTTTTCCCCAAATTTTCATTTTTCGTTCAGTCGTATAGGTCGTTTCAGATGATGTTCGGTACGACTATACGAGATGCCGGTTTTGGACTTTCCCCTAAGCTATCGTCGCGTACGACATAAACCGCGAGACCGCCACGATATATCCTGAGAGGGGACCTTATCGGTGTGCCGCCGACGGCCTCTACCCCGCCGCAAGCTAGCCCGTGGCAATGTTTTCACTGTTTTCAGTCACCGTTCCACAGCTGTTTAGGCGGGTATCATTGTCTTTTCACCTGTATTTTTGATTATTTTTGTATTATATGCGAACCGGTGCTCCGTCGCCTTCAATATCCGTCCGTCATTCCGTGCCCGTTCGAGCCGATATGCTCTTCTTTAGTGCTCGTTTTCCGTCGCGCCCTTTCACCGTTTACCGTTTCCGACAACGTTTTAGTACTACGCTAAAGCTTTCCATCGAGTGTTTACTACACAGCCCGTAGCCCCTCGTGCCACGCGGTTTCCTCGCTATGCATACCGACGCGCGACGTCCGTACTCCGTACGCGCAGTGATTTACGCAGCCGCCGTGATTATTCGCACGCGCAGTAATCCATAGATAATATAAGATTGGATAGGACACCGTGGGCCAGAGAGAGAAAACAAATGGTGCGCTGACATCCTCTTAATGTATTGATTTTTTGTTCGTTTTTAATGTTGAACCATTTAATTTTAGATTTCTCCCATTGTGTTGCTAGTTCTTTAGCTACTGATTCGTTTTGTTTCGGAAATAAGAACCTGATGGTCTTTTTGACATATTGAGCTTTAAAAATAAATAAGATGAAGAAAGGAGCTTAATATAAAAAACTAACCAAATAGAATATATATGAGACTGCACAAAAAAGCTTAAACAAAATAGAGGAGAAAGTATACATATCAAAAATATATCTCTATAAATATATTTATGGTTTATTTACAATTTTTAAATAAAACATAACAATATACCTAACATTAAGGAGGTATAACAAATTTTTTTTTTTAAATTTCTTAGCAATTATCATTCTGCCAAGCAATAATGTAACTAGAGTCTAGAAGTACATCTACAGTAAAAAAATGTACAAAAATAATATGTAGCTACAGTTAATACATAAGTGCATAACAATATTAATTACTTATAACTAGGGAACTGATTTTATTGTAATAAAAAAATCAATATATGTACCAATTTTTCATAAAATATGGAATAAAAAATCCAAAATATGTATAAATTGAAAAAAATGTATTAGTATTGAAAATTACAAAATAATAAATATTTAAAAAAGTAATAGGTATAAATTAATAATGATGTAGGTATATAAAATTATGAATATTATTCTGGAACAAATCAACAAGAATAACAATATATTATTGTAGGTTTTCAAATAAGAAATTACGACGGTTTCGTCGGATAATACTTTTGTATTGGCTATTAAAGACCGCTCCACATCAACAGATGTGATAGGGGCATTATTTCTTATTCAGAAGAAGTGTATTCAATTTCTATAAATCCTTGTTGAATTTTTCCTATTAAAATATCTCTGTCAAAAATTACATATATTGTTGTTTTAGACGAAGTAGAATTGATGATGTTAAACGTCATCGAAAATCAATGAAAAACTAAAAAATTACGAAAATATGTACTTATTTACCAAATATGTAAAAATATATAAAATAAATTTGGATTTATTTCAATTAGAATGATCTAAAATTTAGATTCTAAATCATGCATATTTTTTTATCAGATCTAAAATATCAAATTTTTATAAAAATATGTATTTACAGTTAATGAGTTAAATCTGTTCCCTACTTATAACTATTAAAAAATATGTGTTAATAAAGAACTTAATTAAATAAGAACTTTTAAATTTTAACATGCATGGAAACGTTTTTTTGTTAAATTCGCTGCAATACTGGAATAGGTACTAAATAATTTTAAATAGTAACGCGTTATAAGTTAAATTATATCCATTACATTTTTGTTACTTGGAAATAATTCTAA
>JANEHU010003999.1:0-26494 GCA_027563435.1 Nasonovia ribisnigri
ATTTAAAGTTCAAATTTTTACAAAATTCATCATAATTTTCTTTGTTTACCTAAGATATGAAAATGTAATATAAGATTTAATATGATTAAGCCATAGAACTTATATACTCAATACGACAATACCTACCTATACAGTATACAGTATACGCGGTCTATACTCTATTGATAAATCATATTATATTCTTTTACACGTCTTATAGAAATCTTTTTGATGGGTAATACTTATCGGACTTTTTTTATAGTCATTTAAAGTTCAAATTTTTACAAAATTCATCATAATTTCAATATTTGCATAATTTACCTAAGATATTTAAAATGTAATACAAATTTCCTCATAAGTACCTAGTTATATTAAAAGAATAATAAGAGAATAATATATTGCCTATTTTAAACGACGCATAATAATCTCATATTTTAAGAATTTTAAGAGAATCAGCCTGTACTTACGATTTATAAGTTAGAACATGTATTTCTAAATAAAAATTAAACCAAAATGTATAGGCATGTCTACTTCAAGTACCTATAGCATATAGGTATGCACCTATTAATTATTATATTATTTCTACGACCTGGAACGAAAAATGATTACGGTGAACTTGGAACTAAAATATTCGCCTACAACACTTGGATAGCACATTTGTAGTGACATTAAATATTTAATTTAACTTTAAAAAGTAAATTTGAGAACCAAATAAATATAAAACAAACTTACATTTAAACATCGATTCTTACGGCATTCATCGGAATTCATGACATGTGCACTATAGCTACGACGTCACTCTGAAAATGCTCCAGATACATATCTGAAAATATTGCAGTGATTTGTGAAAAATAAAACCATACGAAACGTAATATATTTTTTGTTCATGTCAGTTTCACTTATGAACATTTTAGAATTTTTCATCGACCGTGTCTTCCGCATCGATTTGACAATTGCCATAGAATATAAATGATAGATATATTATATTATACATCAATATGATGAATCCACAGATCCAAGAAAATGCAAATTTTTACATCAAAGAGATATTAGAAGCATATAGGCATATTTTTATGAATCTTTAAGTAAAACTGTAATTATAAATAAATGTAATTTCTGGTTTTTAGAGTTAATTTACAGGTTTATAATAAATACATCAAATTGACAGTACATACACAGACTATAATACCAACTAGATTTATAAAATTCTAATTTTAACAATTTCACCGATTACAGTTTAATTTAAAATTAATAATAATTAGGTTAGGTATTTAATATGTTAATTTTAATTGTATTGGGTATATTTTATATTTTATAATGATGCGTGATTAGAATGATGTAATTTTAAAATGATGTGTGTTTCTAATTTTTATAACCTATTTTTTTTGTCTGATTTTTTGTATAACTAAGATTTGAAAATTGAATACAAGATTTCTTAAAAGTTTTTCTATTTTTATAAAAAAAATGTAGGTACTTAATTTAAAATTATTATTTTTGGGTTCTTAAGTATATTTTGATATACAAATGTGATAATATTCAATATTATGCAAAGAATATTAATTCAACTAAACATAACGTATTAAAAATAACAATATAAAATATCCTAGTCTGACAAGCCGTCTCCCGGTCACCGCTCTGAATTGTTTTTCGTATACAATGATATTATTACCTACTTATAGGTACCTACAATATCATTGAGTTTAAATTTAACACCATATATTACAGTGTCCCCCTGTAACCTTCTGTACAACAGAGCGTCACCCACTTACCCACTTATTTTGATTTTGTAAGCGATTCAAGAATATTTTTAATTTCCTCATTTTAATTCCGATAGATACATAAGAACGCCTGTATGTGGCATATTCAACACAATTTATAATTTATTATATTATTATTATATTCTACGACCGGCTTGTGCCGTCGTCACCTGTGCTTACGTATTTATAAGCACGTAAAATATGCATCTACGTCACCCGAGTAACAGATTGTCCGTGGCAATAAATATTAATTTTAAGACTAAAACGTAAATGTAAGTCCCAAAAGAATAGGTAATCAAACTTACGAATATGTCGACTCTTCGGGTTGAATATAGGAGTACCATATCTAGAGTACTGATTCCATATCAAAGAACTGCTATTTCTTCATCCGTCTTAATCTCGCACTGAATTGATAGTATCGAGATATTTTATGAAATTAACTTGAGCAAAATGAAATATATGAATAAATGTTGTATAGGTACAAAATTATTATTTAACGACTTGTCTGTTCATTGTTGGCCTATTAATTTTTTTTTTGTTCATTGAAATTACTAGAACTGCGGATCGTCTCCAACGAATGACCAGGATTGGCGTTTGCCATAGATGATAGATATTATAATATGACAGCGTCATCAGTTTTCAAGTTTTTTACTTCTTTGGATGAGACCATTCATTTTTATTTCATATTTCAAAATAAAATATTATTCAGAGTATTCAAATCTATAAAACTAATAACAATAAGGAACTCTGTAGGTATTATATGTTATTTAGGTACATTTTTGTTGAGAGTCCATTTTTTTTCGGTAATTCGCAACATTGGTAATAATATTGTTTTTAGTTTTAATGCAAAACTATAACTTAATATAAATTTACTCTAGTGCCAGGTTGCACTAAACACTTAATGAATAGTGAATCGATATAATGAGCTAATGGTCCCTTATACAAGGTTTAGTGGCCCACAATCGATCCATTCAATTTAATAAATTGTTTATGTAACACTGCATTAGAGGGTTGAGACTCAAGAGAAATTCAAAACTATACTTTGGAAATTTAGGGGAATAAAAAAAATTTGGATACTTTTTACTAATTATGATTTCTATGCGGAAAGATCATCCATCATCGTTCAAATTCGACAACTTAGGTTTTAAAAATTCACAACAAAAAAATTTTACTAGGAAGGACATGTTTCTAGACATTTTCGTAATATAATCTGTGCTTCAGCTAGGTACTGCTTGTAATACCTATATTTTATTTTATTTTAATTTATAATTCCAACGACAGAAGCCAATTTTATAAAAATATATGAATCAATATACAAGTAAATAAAAAAGTAAAATAGTTTGTAAGTAATACATGTATAAATAATGATAGATATAAAACAAATTAAATCCAAACGTATGGCTCCCATTACATATTTCATCAATGTGTCATTTTTGTGTATAATACCTATAATATATTCTGTAATATTTCCATTAATTAATTCAAACTTTCTAACTATTATAATTAATATTTCGCAAACGCTAATTGTGGTCAAAATTAATCAAAAAATAGATCTGTTCTTTAATTTAACTGTATAATAAATTGTACATTTAGATTTTATGATAATAATAAATAAATAAATCAATATGGACATTATATCAAATATATTGAAACTTAATTAATTATACATTGATTCATGATTAGGTACCTTATTATTATTGACTATTTTATTATGGTTTTAATTTTTACAAAACACGATATATGTATTTTATGTATAAAAATATATAATAAGTTTATGAGTAAAAACTTTTTGTTTTATTAAACAATATAAAAAATAGTAATAACTAATAATATAGGTATACTTAGTTAGGTTATTGCTATAAGTAAACAATATAGCTGAATTTGTTCAAATAAAAATGATTGCGTGTACCTCCTATGTGTAAGCTGAAATCCTTAGGTAATATCATTGATTATAAATACTAGTATTTATAATCAATGGTAATATATTTTGAAATTTGAATACCTAATAACTATTATACTAATTATTAGCCTCTTAAGTACTTATTACCAAGTAATTGAACTAAGATAAGATTGTATGATATGACTATATCAAAATAATTAGTAGAACCAAATTGATTATAATTATTTAAATTTAAATTTAACTTTACATATTTTTGTTACAGATATAGACAAGGAAGTGGAAGGTTTTTAAAAACTTTTTATGAATTATGCTATAGAATCTTAATCATTAATATCATGTATAATATGTTTTGTGCATCCCTTACAATTATGTGTTCTGAGTAGTTTAGAAATGAACCCATAGCCAGTTGTGTAACTAAAGCTAGAAAGGTAATTTTAAAATAAAATATTCTTAATAGTTAATTTTTAGAAAAATATACCAAGAATTAAAATTTAAAATGTTATACTGGTGAGTTACCTATGCTTCAATTTTGTATCATTTTAAATGTAGGTTAATGCTCTTAATCTTGCCAAGACTGCAGGGCTACACTTGCATTACAGAAGAAAGACCTCAACTTGGGTAATTTTCACGGTTTATGGTTAAATCTATATATAGATCAACTGAAGTTGGTTCAATATTTACCCCTGACCCCTGGGAGCCACGACGCACTACAGTTTGAGTACTTCTGGCCTTCTGAGTAAGATAGTAAGATTTATTCAATTAAAAAAATATAATTTTAAAATTTTAAAAAGTTCCAGCTCATAGTCTTTACAAATGTTGCATTTAATAATAAAATAACAAGTTTCGGCGCATGCGCAGTATAAAATATAATAGATGGGTCTCTTATCAATACCTGGATGGTCGGGTTGGGTCATAGAGTAATATTACTCTATGCCCTATGGGTTGGGTCCACGGTTTAAGCACAGATTAAAACTAAGTTTTACTTAATCTGTGGTTTAAGTCATGAACTAAGATATACTTATATCTTAGTTCATGGTTTAAGTATATCTTAAACCGTGGTCGGGTCTCGGGGGTCTCCATATTATTATTGTTCTGTGATAATACTCAGCGTAGATTAAATTTAATCTATTTTGTGTTATTATCATATTCAGTTCAGACTGGTCAATGCTTGATAAATTAAACGTTTATTTGAATTATTTTTTATATTTTAGGCCTTAGCCTTTAAGCATTTAAGCCAATAAGCCATTCTGAGTTCTGACTGCTAAAGCTGCTGGACCAATGACCCAAGCTCCACAGTTTACCTTTACTACGTTTTAATAGTCTTGTGCTTATTTTTTGCTCAGTTGCTCTTCTCGTTTGAATGGGATTAATATGGTTTGTATGATGAGAAATGTTTCAACATTAAAATATGTTTTTATTTCACTAATATAATATTATGATTGATTTAGAATTCTCTCAATGAACCGAACGCAAATGAAACTCGAGGCCGAGGACGAGGATTTTTTTTAAAAACAATGCATGAAAGACTTTTGTCTGAAAAATCTGGGAATTTATCATCATCTTCGATATTGCCCACAACAATTATGAAGAGCAATGTTGTACCTAAGAACCAAGACTTTGTTAAAAAGTCTAGATTTCAAGACCATGAATATGATTATGAAACCCCTGCGAGTTCAACTTATATTCCACCTGAACCCAATGAAAATGACAAATCTATTTATGATGACGGAATCAGTTCTGGTGTACACTTTGAAAAGTTCCATGATATTGAAGTGAAGGTGAATGGAAAAGATGTACCTGCAGCTATTGAAAGCTTTACAATGTTGAACAATGTACCAGCCCAGTTAATGGAGAATATTAAAATGTGTAATTTTGTGAAACCAACTCCTATACAAAAATATTCTATTCCTATTATTTTATCTGGTAAAGATTTAATGGCCTCTGCACAAACTGGTTCAGGAAAAACGGTAATTAAATAATGTGAATATTAGTATTTACGTACATCTAATTATTTATAGTGATAACGGAATAGTCATTGTCTGCTGTGTTTGTTGTATTTCTTTAAAACATTATATTATGCTGAATAACTTCTACAATAATCCATATATACTCTGCCCAGCGAGAGAACACCCTGATTCTGCACATCCCCTATGTCACCGTGCTATCAAAACCAGTTCCATATGACAGGGTGTCAAGTGGGGATGCGCATAAAATCCATTTTGGTAGGTCTGCTGTAAGTTCTCTCACTGGAGAGAGTATAGTGTAAATTAAAGCATTTCGATGATATATTGTTATAGCTATTATAATTTATATTAGAGTTTTATTATATAGGATTTATCCATACTTTTCAGATAATAATTTATTTTTTAGGAATTATTATACCCATGCAATAATTATTCCTTATAATTACAAAAATAAAAATAAAAATAATGTCACTTAGTTAAGTTAAATTACTTATTACTTATAAATTAGAATAAATTTATTTTAGGTTGCTTTTGTTTTACCAATCATACAAAAATTACTCATGGACCCGCGGATATTAGTAAAAGATATACATCATAGTGAACCCCAAGTTGTTATAATGGCACCTACAAGAGAATTGGCTGTTCAAATTAAAATGGTTGTGTTGAAATTAACAAGAGGCACTGGAATTTCATCGTTTGTCTGTTATGGTGGAACTTTAGTCAGTCATCAAAAAAATAAAATTCTTGTAAGTAAAATGTTCTTAAATTAATAATAAGTATACCATATTGTTATGCACACATATATTGTCGTCAGGCTTTAAAAGTATGACATCTTACCCTCAAACACTAAGCTAATGATTATAATTCAAAATTTAATTCGACCAACTTTGTTAACATAGATTTTATGTTAAGGTATGATGGTATACTGTTTTATTTCCATTCTTTCTTTCTTTTCTTTTTGATATATTAATATTATGGTGCTGTAAAGCAGTAAAGATAGAATGTATAAAAATTATAAGAAACCTTAACATGATCTATAGTTGGAAACACTTTTATTACATTAAAACAGACACAATAATATAATATTCCTTTGTGGTCCTTGTGAAAGCTGTTTCCATGTTCTCCGTGTTTCATCTGCACAGTTTTCTTCTTCGGCCCTAACTATTTTAGTGATTTACATTAAAAACTTATTATATCAGCTATATTATTATATTGTGTTCCTATGCTTCATATATATATTGTTAATGGCCGTCTATAGTATACGGCGATACATATTTGATAATTATGCATATTTTATAATAGTAAAATGTAATCAGTATTTTTTTTTATTAGAAAGGTTGTCATATACTTGTAGCCACTCCTGGTAGATTAAATGAATTTGTTCAGCATGGCTTCATAACATTTTCATCTGTGAGATTTTTTGTTTTGGATGAAGTTGATAGGATGTTAGACATTGACTCAAAACCAGATATTGATAAAATTTTAGATCATTTTTCAATGCCGTCCGTTGTAAGTTTTCATTTATCAATTAATATAGAGTAAATGCTTGTGTAGAATTGAATGTATAGAGTTTATAATTTTCAGATGAATAGACAGACAATTATGTTGTCAGCAACTTTACCAGATGCCACTCAGCATTTAGCAAAATTTTATTTAAACAAAAATTATTTATTTCTAGCAGTAGGTATTATTAGTAGCGCTTCAAAAGATATAAAACAAACCTTTTGCATGGTTAATAAATTCAATAAACGTGAAATTTTATCCAATATTTTAAGAAAAGGTTTACTTTTTATTTAATTGAGTAAAATATCTATACTTTATTCATGTTAAGAAGGAACCTCAATAGAAATAACGGACTAAGATATTATACTCAATAGGTGGCACCAAATAATTTTTTTCAGGCTGTGGTCTGCTTGTAATCCCCATCAAGTCATTCATCTGTATTCCTGCCATAAGGTGATGTTGGCGCACTATTTATTTTCTCTCTCTGATCCTTGTGCAACATAGGATATTTTACGTTCACAATAATGATTATAATAATTTCTAAAATTAAAGTGAAATTACTTCTTATAACACTTAAAGGTAAGATTCTCATAGGCGTTTTATTATATTTAATTTTTAAAGTGAATTATGAGTATTTTAAGATGTACCAATGGTTTACATTTTAAAAATACGCAGTACTTGCTTTAAAATTAAAGTATAATAAAACTCTTATAAGATGCCCTAGACAATAATCTTACCTTTAAATTTTATAAGCGGTCAATTAACTCTAATTTTAGAAATTATTATGATTATAATCATTATTGTGAACGTAAAATTTGCTATGTTGTGCGTGTACCAGAGAGAGAAAGCAAATAGTGCACTGACATTCTTTTAAGTCTTACATATCCTTGTGCACAAGTTGGCCACCAGGTTCCTTTAACATGAATAAATTATAATTTATAACTATAAATAAAAATTACATTTAATTATTTGTTCTCTTGTAGATTCAGCAGGAACTATAGTATTTGTAAAACAGAAATGGACAGCAGATTTCCTTGCCACATACCTATGCGAAAAGCATATTCCATCAACAAGTATACATGGTGATCGTTTACAAGATCAGAGAGAAATTGCTTTAAATGATTTTCGTAACAAAAAGATGAATGTACTTGTAGCAACAACAGTAGCTGCAAGAGGATTAGGTAAATTTATTTAACTTTAATATGTTAAATCTAATTTGACAGAATACTCTGTGTATTTTTAGTTTACTATGACAATTGAATCATAATGGTTATCTTCTTACAAAGAACACAATATCCATAATTAACTGCCTCCTCTCATATAGACGTTATAAAAAAAAAATGAGTTATAGGCCAAAATAACTATAAAATCATAAAAAAATCACTTATTAATTTTGAAATGAACAATGACTTCTTTTTATTAAAAATTCAAAAAAATAAAGATAGTTTTTATAGTTAAATAATTGTATTAATTATATAATTATTTTTAATTTTAATAGACAACACCTTTCCAGTGGACTATTTTAATAAAACAGAATCTATGGCAAATTTATTTATTAGTCGGGCCAAGCAATAATTTTAACATTTTTATTACTTAATTAATAATTTGTTGATAAACTTTAATTTTTGAATCTTTAGATATTAAATGTGTGAACCACGTCATTAATTATGACATGCCTGTAGAAATTGAAGAGTATGTGCAAAGGATTGGACGTACAGGTAGACTGGGAAATCAAGGTATTGCTACATCTTTATTTGATCCTGATGAAGATTATCTTTTGGTGGATCCAATTATAAAAACTCTTGCATCAGTAATGAATCTTAAACTTATCTTTTTTTAATCTTATTCATATTTATACATTTTTAAATGTTTTGGTTTAGGCAAATCAAGAAATACCTAAATGGTTACTTAAACTTGGACGTGAAGCCAGATATAATGATGCTAATGATGATTTCGATAAATTTGGAGGCTCAGATATAAGAATTGTAAATAATATTTATATTGCATTTACTATTGTTTTTTATATATAGTGGAACCCGTGGCACACTAGGATATGCACATTTTATTCAACGTTGTATATCTTTAATTTATGACAGAATATTTTTAATTCTGTAACTATAGATAATGTTACTATGAAAAAAATGTTTATTCTTTCAGTAATGGAAAGTTTCTTGTTTATTTCTTCATTATTTGTTGCATTTAAATGTCATATCCCCCTTTAGATTATTCTGCTTTATCGAAAAGCTAAGCATGCCATTGAGGACGCCTGGTGCCACGGGCTTTTACTCAGTTTTTCTATTAACTGGTGGATGCATTAATCACCAACAAAGCTAATTGCCAATTAAATATATAATTGTGATGATGAAATTGATAAGATTCAATGCAAATATCATAGCAAATTCAAAAGCGTTATACTACCTACTAAAGGAAAAAGATGATAGGTTGTCATTTCTACATCTCTTGAATATAGAAACATTTTAACTGCTGATATATGTTTGCATACTTATCTTTAAATATTATTTAAAAAAATATTAAAATTAATTTATATTACCATGTTTAAAAATTTAAAAATATTCATATCTCATTCTTCCCCATTCTATTATCTATTTTTTTTGATAGTAAAGTAAATAACTCGAGTTATTTACTTAAAAATTAAAAAAAATTGTTTTATATTTTGTCAGGCATTGATTTGCTATAAACTTTTAAGCTTTGCATAAAATAAGATGGTATACAATTAGGTTTGGAAATTAAGTTCTTACTCATATCGTTTTAAAATTAATACCCATTGAAGGTTTAAACTAACTTATCATTTAATATGTTATAGATTGGCATCTTCTTTTAAATATAATAAATTATCAATTTAAGTATATTAAATATAAAATGCAAATTATTATTAATAATATAATTGAAAATTTATTTGTTTATACAGATATCAAGCTCGGTCGATGAATGTGAAGAATGGTGAATTCATGATTGAATTTTGAATAATTGTATTGTTTCCTAAAATTCAAAATAAATAATATGTCATATTATGATATTCTCATTAAATACTTTAGCCAATAATAATTACTTTATTTTCTTGATTTTGAATCAAGTTAGTATGTTAATACTTAATTGGAATGAAAAAATCTAAATTTTGAAAACTACTAGAGTTTGTGGTAAATATGAAAATAATTATAATTTAACCCAGTAATTAGTAGATGGGTAATTATATTAGTTTCAACTTTCAATATAACTATATAAGGTATTAAAGAGGTAGATTCGATATCATGCCCAAGCAAATAGCAGTATAATGATTTGATTCCAGAAAAACATTGTCATGCTTATCGCTGAATACTCTATTTTTTTTATTTTTCTCTTAAACTATGAGAACTAGAAAGTTGATTAATAGCTCATTAAAAAGTGTATGTAGTGTAGCTACAGAATGTGAATTTTTGAAATTAATTACATTTTTAGCTAGATTTTTCTAGAGATGCAAGTGCTGTATATTTATCAAGTAAATTTTACCAGCATTTTTTTTCTGGTCAACTATTTCATGATTAGTATACCTAATAAGTAATAAGGTTAGTTCAATTGATTTTTTAATTATGGCTTAAAACCTTGCATTTTATGTATCTCTGGAGATTGCAGAGTAGTACTTACAGTGATTGAAGTCTTAATACTTAATTAAACATTAACCAGTTCAAGGAGTTTTGCCAATTACATGTTAAAGACTATATTCAACAATTTGGAAATTATGTAAAGAGTGTAATACATAGTTAATGTATAAATCAGTCTAATAAGACTAATGATATAATTAATAAACATCATATAAAATAAACAATTAGTAAAATAGTTAATGACCGTGATATGTGTATCAATCAATTTATACAAAGTCGATATGTGTAAATATATAATATATATAATTAAGGAAACATTAGTGTTAATATTGGTAATATAAATTAATCAATACCATTGTAAATCTAGAAAATTAAGTGAACTTTTTAACTGTTGACATTTTATATATTATTATTTATTACTATATATAAATATTGTATTTATCCTAACGGAGCTCAGTATACCAGATAGTAGATACGAGCTTAACTCAGTTGGTATACATATCAGCTCTTAATATTATTATTATGTTAGAATTGAATTATGCTGAAAAATTAACAAAAGAAATTTTAAAAATTTAATTAATACAATATATTTATTTAAAAAAATTATGGAACCCAACTATCAATACTTATCTACTTTTCTTAATTTTTTCTTTTTTTTGTAGGTAGTTTTAATCTATAAGAAAAAAATAATCTTGAAAATTACCGTTCCACGTCTACAGAAGTAAAATAGGCGCGTATTTAAAAAATACCATATCATTTGGGGTTAAATCTTCACTTGTTTGAATTGATTCACTTTCACCATTTAAAATTTTTAATATTCTAGTAAGCGTTTCGTAACCTTCGTTTTTTGATAATACTCTATTAAATTTTTGATAAACAGATTTACTCTTTTGTCCGTTATATTTTTGAAGAGAAATTAATTGAAATTATAAAAATATAATATTTTTTTTCTTATATTATAATACTATATATTTCAAAAATTTCTAAAAAAACATCGAAATATGCACTAAAAGAAGAAATAAGCTATTAAAATTGTGAAATAAGCCCTTAAAATAGAAAAATGTCAAAATATGCGCTAAAAAAGTTTCATTTTTAAATTGTTATGTCATGAAACAGATTTTGTGCTCACTTAGCATATCATACGATCGACCAGAATAAATATGCAAATGCATACAAATCCGCGCTCTACTAATAAGTAATGGTGATGAGTAGTGGAAACCGGAGTACATTGAGACGCATATTAGTAAAGATGTAGTAATAATAGAGATCTCCCAAAATAATATGTACAAAAAGTTCAAACATTAAAACCAACTTTATAAAATATTTATTTATGAAAAAATATATTACTGAAATTAATATTATTATAAATTATATAAAACCATGAACTATTGACTTATTTTAGCATGTCCCATGTCTCACTGTCCATAATATAGGTAATTCTATATTTTTCGCTTAATAATTTCTGTTAAAATACTAGGAAAATGTAATAAGTATAATTGCTAAATTTGAGCTTTTACTTATAATATATTCATAAAAAATTATAATGGAAGGCTAGGCACCGTTATTTCACATAAAATAGGTACATTTGGAGTTTAATTTAACTAATATAATATTCTAGTTTTGATTGGCTGAGTGTAACTATTGTCTATTTGTAGGCTTAGGTACACTAAATCAAAATCAATAATATTGGTGAGAAGTACTATCTGGAGTGGTGAATCTTTTCACGAAACAAGTCTCTGTTTTTAATTTTTAATTAAGGTAATATTGACTTATTAAAGTTGATGAAGAATATTTATAATGACAATATTATGTTACTGCACAGTTCACACAGTCTCTCTTTCAAATTATGCCGTCTGCAAGATATTAATCTTTAGTATTTAAATTGATTGAGAATTTCACATTTATCGAAAAAGAGACGTATCCGGTCGCCTTATTAGGTCGAGCTGTCAAGCGACTGTTATCTATAATAAAAAAATAAAGTTGTGCGGGGCCACGCTCGAAACAAAGAGACGCTCTGAGTGTACTTATCGGCCGGTATTGCTAGCTCCCGGATGGGTGACCACCTGGGATTTTTAGCAACAAATCCTTGCCATACATAAACACAATTATTTTAAACAATCTTTTCTCAACCATATAAACAACCTACAAAAAACAAATAAGGTTAATGCCCATAATTCAAAATTATTAGGTAAATATATGTCATATACTTTAGTCACAATCTTGTGCGAACGATATCGTCTTCTATTTTCCCTAACTGTACAAATCCTAAAAATCAATGAAATCAGAAATATTGTTACAAAAGAGAGACTGTCGTGACTTGATTTATAATTTTGTCTTAATTTTTTCTGTTGAGAATCTGGGCTTTTAATATCAGAGGATGGAGAAAGAGATGCGCTTTTGTATCATAAGTAGAAATATTTGTTCACGCTGTGTGACCAAAACCACCCTCCAGAGAATGCTTCAATATTGGTCTAAAATAAAATTATTGGAATAGGTACGTTATAAAGTTGCTCCAAATCTCAAAACTTTCCTTGATTAAATGATCAGCTGAAATTAATACCCACTTGTGAGACGGAGACGATACATGCTGATAAATAATTAATATAATTATGACTTTTCCGCCATCCCCCGCCCAGGCATAGCAGAAACCTTCGGGTGCCCAATCAAAATTCTGCCAAAAAAAAAAAATAAAAAATAATGACTTTTACAATATTTACTTTCAAGTTGTGATCACAGTTATTGTGTCAACCTTAGATCATATACCATGAATGGCCCTTATCCCGATAATGTGTAGCACATATTAGCGACAATGGTCTCTGACTAAATATATATTGAATTGATATCGATCAAAAAAAATGTCAGAGACCTACGAGTATACCTACCTTATATGTGCTTCAAATTGTTTACACGGGTAAACTGGCCATGGTATATGATCTAAGGTGTTCTAAGGAGTCAATAATCAACGGCTCAACTTGATAAAAAAACACTTAAGTTCGGCAACCAACTCAGGATCTTTTTATTCAAAGTGTCCTAATAAGTCATAAGGAGGTTAGTTAGGTAAACCTATGGTTAGTTAAAGCTATGGTGATGATAGACGGCTGTCATCACTGGTCGTGAGCTTTGCAATGTTCTTATCCTACTAACTATTAAGGTATTCGATATTGAACACATAACAATGAAAGAAAATATTTAAATATTATTCGTGAGGCTGGGTTAGGATAGGCATGGGTAGGGTAAAATATTAGAACCTAACTAATCATCATAATTTTTAACCACGGTGTAAAGGGCGACCGAGTAGTGTTGTACCAGTATAATTAAAAACTTTAAATACCGCCAATCCTAATTAATTATTTCTTTAACACGAAATATTATAAAAATTAATTTTAATATATTATAACGAAATATAAGTATAAAAATTAATTAGGATCGACGGTATTTGGGATGTTTTTGACATTTTAATTTTTTTCTAAATTTAATTTTCTTAAATATTAATGATTTACTTATACAGATTTTTTAAACATAAACATCCAGGTGCCATATTAATTTTTTTCTAAATTTAATTTTCTTACTCCTTAAAAAGTATTTGCCTGCGGGCTCAAACGTTCCCCTTCAAAATTTTTTTATCAGATTATATATTATTAATGATGTTTTTTAAAAATTTTAAAACCTGCAGTTGCCATATTAATTTTTTTTTCTCACTCCTTAAAAAGTATTTGCCTGCGGGCTCCCACTTACCTCTTCCATATTTTTTTTTATCAATTTAATTCTTGTAGATAATTCTAAACCAAATTTGAAAGATCATAAACCTAGTGCATATAACTTTTTTCTAAATTAAATTTTCTTACTCCTGAAAAAGTATTTGCCTGCGGGCCCAAACGTTTCCCTTCAAAATTTTTTTATCAGATTATATATTATTAATGAATTTTTTTTTAAATTTTACAACCTGGTGCCATATTAATTTAATTTTCTCACACCTTAAAAAGTATTTGCCTGCGGGCTTAAACGATCCCCTTCATAATTTTTTTTTTAAATTTATATATCAATGAATTATTTATATAGATTTTTTAAACATAAACATCCAGGTCCCATACTAATTTTTTTCTAAATTAAATTTTCTTACTCCTGAAAAAGTATTTGCCTGCGGGCTCAAACGTTCCCCTTCAAAAATTTTTTTATCAATTAAAATATTAATGATTTACTTATATACATTTCGTTTGAACATAAACATCTTGGTGCCATATTAATTTTTTTCTAAATTTAATTTTCTTACGCCTGAAAAAGCATTTGCCTGCGGGCTCAAACGTTCCCCTTCAAAATTTTTTTATCAGATTATATATTATTAATGATGTTTTTTAAAAATTTTAAAACCTGCAGTTGCCATATTAATTTTTTTTTTCTCACTCCTTAAAAAGTATTTGCCTGCGGGCTTAAACGATACCCTTCATAATTTTTTTTCTAAATTTATATATCAACGATTTATTTATATATATTTTTTAAACATAAACATCCAGGTTCCATACTAATTTTTTTCTAAATTTAATTTTCTTACTCCTTAAAATGTATTTGCCTGCGGGCTCCCACTTACCTCTTCCATATTTTTTTTTATCAATTTAATTCTTGTAGATATTTCTAAACCAAATTTGAAAGATCATAAACCTAGTGCATATAACTTTTTTCTAAATTAAATTTTCTTACTCCTGAAAAAGTATTTGCCTGCGGGCTCAAACGTTCCCCTTCAAAAAAATTTTTTATCAATTAAAATATTAATGATTTACTTATATACATTTCGTTTGAATCTTAAAAAGTATTTGCCTGCGGGCTCAAACGTTCCCCTTCAAAATTTTTTTATCAGATTATATTTTATTAATGATGTTTTTTAAATTTTACAACCTGGTGCCATATTAATTTAATTTTCTCACACCTTAAAAAGTATTTGCCTGCGGGCTCAAACGATCCCCTTCATAATTTATTTTCTAAATTTAAATATTAATGATTAACTTATACAGAATTTTTAAACATAAACATCTTGGTGCCATATTAATTTTTTTCTAAATTTAATTTTCTTACTCCTTAAAAAGTATTTGCCTGCGGGCTCAAACGTTCCCCTTCAAAATTTTTTTATCAATTAAAATATTCATGATTTACTTATATAGATTTTTTATACATAAACATCCAGGTGCCATATTAATTTTTTTCTAAATTAATTTTCTTACTCCTTAAAAAGTATTTGCATGCGGACTCCCACTTTCCTATTCCAAATTTTTTTTTATCAATTTAATTCTTGTAGATATTTCTAAACCAAATATCAAACACCAAAAACGGGTTCCAACCTTCCCGTTCAAAAACATTTTTGTCAATTTAAATATTGATGATTTTATAATATAGATTTGTTTTAAATTGACAACATGGTACCATATTAATTTTTTTCTATATTTAATTTTCCCACTTCTTAAAAAGTATTTGCTTGAGGGCTCCAACGTTCCTCTTCAAATTTTTTTTAGCAATTTATATATTAAAGATTTCCTATATAGATTTTTTTTAACATTAACATCCTGGTGCCATATTAAGTTTTTTCTAAATTTAATTTTCATTCTCCTTAGAAAGTATTTACTCGCGGATTCCAACCTTCCCCTTTTAATCCACCTTAGCAGCGGGCTCCAACGTTTCCTTTTATACATATTTTTTTCTAAATTTAAATATTAATGATTTTCTTATATAGATTATTTGAACATCAACAACCTTGTGCCATATCAACTTTTTTTCTCACTCCTTTTAAAGTATTTGCCTGTAGGCTGCAATGTTCTCCTTCAAAAACTTTTTTTAAATACATTTTTTAAACTATACTTTAACAACCTGTATAATTCCATATACATTTCTTAACATATTTTCTTGCTCTTTAAAAAGCATTTGCTTGCAGCCTCTCACGTTTTTCTTCCAATTTTTTTTTATCAATTAAACTCTTGTAGATATTTCTAAATCAAATTTTGAAACATCATTAACCTGGAGCCATATAAATTATTTTCTAGATTTTTTTTCTCACTCTTTTAAAATTTTTTGCCTGTGGGCTCCAACGTTCCCCTTCAATTATTTTGTAAATATTTTTAAATGGATTTTTTAAGTTTCACAATCTAGTACCATATAAATTTCTAAACCTTTTTTCTCACTCCTTAATATGTATTTTCCCGTGGGCTCCAGAGTTCCCCTTCACAATTTTTTTTTAAAATATTTAATATTTAATGCATGGTAATATCTGGTACTTAATTTCAATTACACTATTAATTATATACATTCAAATTTATTAATAACAATGCAACGTGGCCACACAGGTAGGTAATGCTACTTCGTCGAATAAGCTGACAATGTTCATTGCTGTGGTAAAAATGCAAAAGAACAATGTTAATTTTTTGCAGTTGAAAACGCGAATTAAAGTGGTAACACATTGAAAATTAAAATAAAAATTATATATATTATAGTTATAATAGTAATAACAATTCAACGTTGTTATCCAGGTAGTCAATCCGATTCCACTGGATAGCGGACAATGATAATTGCTGTGGTCAAAATGCGAATAAAAGTGGTAGAACATTGAAAATTAAAATAAAAACTATATATTATATTATAGTTATAACAATTCAACGTTGTCACCCAGGTAAGCAAAGCGACTGCGTCTGATAGCTGCAGACAATGTTAATTGCTGTGGTCAAAATGCGAATAAAAGTGGTAAGACATTGAAAATTCAAAAAAAAAAAACGATATGTATTATATAGTTATAACAATTCAACGTTGTTATCCAGGTAGGCATTGTGACTTCAACGGATAGCTGACAATGTTAATTGCTGTGGTCAAAATGCGAATAAAAGTGGTAGAACATTGAAAATTAAAATAAAAACTATATATTATATTATAGTTATAACAATTCAACATTGTCACCCAGGTAAGCAAAGCGACTGCTTCTGATAGCTGACAATGTTAATTGCTGTGGTCAAAATGCGAATAAAAGTGGTAGAACATTGAAAATTAAAAAAAAAACGATATATATTATAGTTATAACAATTCAACGTTGTCACCCAGGTAAGCAATGTGACTGCGTCGGATAGCGGACAATGATAATTTTTTGCAGTTGAAAACGCGAAATAAGTGGTAACACGTAGATTGACATTCAACGTTGTTAACCAGGTAGGCAATGCGACTGCGTCGGATAGCGGACAATGTTAATTTTTTGCAGTTGAAAACGCGAAATAAGTGGTAACACGTAGATTGACATTCAACGTTGTTAACCAGGTATGCAATGCGACTGCGTCGGATAGCGGACAATGTTAATTTTTTGCAGTTGAAAACGCGAAATAAGTGGTAACACGTAGATTGACATTCAACGTTGTTACCCAGGTAAGCAATGTGACTGCGTCGGATAGCGGACAATGTTAATTGCTGTGGTCAAAATGCGAATAAAAGTGGTAAGACATTGAAAATTCAAAAAAAAAAAACGATATGTATTATATAGTTATAACAATTCAACGTTGTTATCCAGGTAGGCATTGTGACTTCAACGGATAGCTGACAATGTTAATTGCTGTGGTCAAAATGCGAATAAAAGTGGTAGAACATTGAAAATTAAAATAAAAACTATATATTATATTATAGTTATAACAATTCAACATTGTCACCCAGGTAAGCAAAGCGACTGCGTCTGATAGCTGCAGACAATGTTAATTGCTGTGGTCAAAATGCGAATAAAAGTGGTAAGACATTGAAAATTCAAAAAAAAAAAACGATATGTATTATATAGTTATAACAATTCAACGTTGTTATCCAGGTAGGCATTGTGACTTCGTCGGATAGCGGACAATGTTAATTGCTATGGTCAAAATGCGAATAAAAGTGGTAGAACATTGAAAATTAAAATAAAAACTATATATTATATTATAGTTATAACAATTCAACATTGTCACCCAGGTAAGCAAAGCGACTGCTTCTGATAGCTGACAATGTTAATTGCTGTGGTCAAAATGCGAATAAAAGTGGTAGAACATTGAAAATTAAAAAAAAAACGATATATATTATAGTTATAACAATTCAACGTTGTCACCCAGGTAAGCAATGTGACTGCGTCGGATAGCGGACAATGATAATTTTTTGCAGTTGAAAACGCGAAATAAGTGGTAACACGTAGATTGACATTCAACGTTGTTAACCAGGTAGGCAATGCGACTGCGTCGGATAGCGGACAATGTTAATTTTTTGCAGTTGAGAACGCGAAATAAGTGGTAACACGTAGATTGACATTCAACGTTGTTACCCAGGTAGGCAATGCGACTGCATAGCGTTTTATACCATAAGTTTAAAATAAAATATTATCTAAATATCTACGTTATTCTATTTATTACTTTGGTCACGGTTAGGTATATCAAATTATTATCATTGTTATCATTAAATATTTAGTGCCCGCTTGGAGGTTTCGCTTTTATGACTACTAACGACTACCTCCACTGCTAGGCGTACCGAACAAACTCACTAAATGACTACGTATGGTTAGGGTTGAGCAGAAGAGAACAGGTAAGCACAGGTGTTTTAATAAATGAACGAAACCAATAACAACGTAGTTTACGTCAAAATCGGCGATTTTATTATTCACAAAATAATCAAAAAATCAAATGGTACGATAGGGCGCACACGTGGTTATGCCAAAAAACCGTTTACAACGGCAATGTAAGTTAATATGCAACTTACAAGCAGTATCTGAAGCACAGATTATGTTATGAAAATGTCTAGAAACATGTCTTTCTATCTCCTAACCTTTCTAAAACCTAAATTTTTAAATTTGAACGATGATGGAAGATCCTTCCCCATAGAAATCAAAATTAGTAAAAAATATACAATTTTTTTGCAGTCCTCTAAATTTCAAAGCATAAAAGCAAATTGTAATGGAACAACTTTTCATAGTAAAAATAGGTACAAAGTTGTATTTGTCCAACAAGTGTTTGTGAAGTCCTCAATATACTACTATAATAGGTATCTTCAATCACTTAAAATCAGACTTTCAAGGCACGTAGCTCAGCGTGCCTGCTCTGTATCAAATTGTGCATTTTAGTTTCTTTTGCGGCTGAGTCCCGGCAGATTTTACTTACAATTATTTTACACAGATCATTTGTTAACACGTCATTTAAGCAATAGCATTCGCATTTATCTAAATATATACACATTATTATTATAGATAATCAATTTTGTGGTACCTACTATAACTAATTTAAGTAGGACGTTGGAGTGCCATAATCAATTTATTTCATAGGAATTTGGTCCTTTTTTTCACAGTTGTTTCACAAGTTTAAAGCTAGGAAACATTACATTTTTATTAAGGACATTTATTTCCTTATTATTTTCATACTAATCTGCTAAGTATGTGCCATATAAAAAAAAGTATTAATAATGGCATCAAGATTTGAACTCAAATAAATATGGTTTGATACCAACTGTAAATTATCTCTTATGCTGATAAATGTAAGGGTTTTCAGCTTTCCTTCATCAAGATTACTATCTGTATATTGTCATCATTTTGTAAGAATTTATTTTTGTATGTCAGAACACCATAATAAAGTTTTGTTTTTTTTGTATGGAATACAAATTACAAACTTACTACTTGTTAGTATTGAGCAATACCTAAATTGTTTTCAATTTATATTCTTTGATAATGTTATAAAATATAAATCTTACTATAACAAGTATATTGTATAAAACATCTATTATAGATACAACTATTTTTTGTTTACCTTATGCTTAGTTATGATCTATAGTATCAGTTATAAGGTGATGTAAATTTCTTGTATAAAACTAATATTATAATGTAATAGAATATAGATAAATGTTTTAATCAAAAAAGTATTCAATTGAATAGCAAAAAATATATGAGTGGCATCTATTAACTATTAGCTATAGCCTATAAGAGGCATAATTTGAGCTTCTAAACTTATAAAAGTAATTATACGATTTTATTCCCAGTTTTCAAAACAAAATATAATTTGTATAAAACAATTATAATTAGATAAAAAGCTTGAATACAATATTATAGACTAGGGTTTATTATTAATTAATAAAATATTTTATGAACAATTATTAAATAGTTAAATGTGCATGAATTTCTAATGAGTGTAGTGTGGAATTTGGATGGCTTTATTTTATATTTGAGAGCGCTTGGCCACCACCCCCTCCCCCCCTAGCTCCGAAAATTAAATAGGGCCGTATTTTTCATCTCACAATAAAAATGACTAAATCAGACTGCATGCATGTACAACTTGATATTATTATAATTTAATGATCACGGCGTTCTGTATAGGCTTTTTAGGTACATAACTGTCATGAGTCCGATTTTCTGGTATCTTACAAGTGCGTAATAGCAAAATTTACTTTCAGGAGATCACGTTTAGCTCCGTTAGTTTAAAAATTAGAGTGAACTGACCTCTTCTAAAATGTATTGGTAAGATCACCTAACCTAGAACATCTCACAGACTTTTTGTTATATTTTAATTTTAAAGCGAGTTATGATTATTCTAAGATATGCAAACATTTTACAATTTTAAAATACTCAGACACCAGGATTGAGTACTATGATATAGCAATATTTTATATTATTATTAGTTAATTAATGAATACCGGACACCTATACAAGGATGCGTAGAGTAAACATTGACTACTATTTAAAAAAAAAAATAATTTTACAGCCACATGGCTTTCATTTTGAAATAAGTAACAAATTGTGTATCTACCTATATAGCTGCCTACCTAACTAAAATTCTCGGGAGGTAGGTAATACAAATATAATTCATCTTATAGCTATACGTAAAGTGTTCTCTTGTACAGTACTGTTCTCTGAAAAATCTTAAAAATCTTAAATAACTATAAGAAATTAAAACAAATTGGACCAAGTTAACCTAAATTTACCAGTGGTGTCTATACGCATTATGCTATAAAGAAAATTGAACATTTTTGGACAGCTTCAAAAGAAAAACTGTGGAAAAGTGTGAATTTTCGATATTTTCGAAATATCAAGTACCTTACATAGTTACATAATATTTTAATTATTGATATTTTACGCTTCAAAAATTCCACTGCAATAGTTACAACAGTTTTTAACCTACACAAAGAAATATATTACTATCACAGTATCTCGTTATAATAAATAAAAATATCAAGAGAATAGTTTCCTTCTCATTTTTAATACAGCAGTCTTAACAGTCCCAACTTGAACTTTATTACATCGCGTTTATATAAATCATAAGTTATTTTATTCTTTTGACAGGTGTACTCTCGACTCTTGTATTATGATATTTCATATCATTTCACCTTCCATTATAAAGTCTTAAAAAAAAAAGATATTGTTTTTTAAAATATATTCTTCGTTCTCTTCTCATTACGGTAAAAATTAAAATATACCTACATAATACGTTTACGTGGCCAAGTATAGGAAACATTATCAGTTGCCTGTAGTATACATGTTTACTATTATATATATTGGTTGTAATAATAATTTTTCTTATAGAATATTGTAAGGTAGGTACCTACTTTTATGTTATAACTACAAACACCGCATCCGAACCAAATGTTTCGTACCATAACCAATAAACGATTGTCCGATGTACTCTGAAATTGTTTATGTATCATAAGAACATTAGATAATAATAGTATGTAAGTTAATTGTAGCATAGTTAATAATTAAAACTAAAGTTAAGACAATTTTCTTAAGATCCTTTAATCCTATTTCTAAATAATTGTCAGTTGTTACGCATGTTATAACGATATGATTTTATTTAGAAAAATTGAATACCAGCATTAAATATTGAGATAGATAAATAAATAAATACATTTTTAATGATAATTTAAAATACAGCAATTAAGCTACGCGCTTGATACTACATATTCTACAACACCTATAATGACAATAAGTTTACTTGTCAACTATCAACAACATGATAATGATTAATAAAAATAAAAATACAATTCAAAATTCAAACTAGGATATTTTTTATTTTTTATAGAATTGGTTCACGGGTTACTGTATTATATTTACCAAGATAATGAGATATAAAGAATCATCAATCATACATTTTGAATTTTTAGATTAAAGACTGCCGACAGATTGCTTAGTGGCATGGCAGTGCGATAAATATTAAATGGTGTGGTGGCAGAAATAACAAACAATATAGTAGGAGGTATCTTATTAAATTATACCTCTCAAATAATTATACTTACAAAGTTTGATAAAATAATTGCACGTCACCGAGTGTACCATGCTATAATATAAACTTTAACAACCAAACTCCTTTATATCATAACACTCTAATAAACACAATTTAATTTAACATAATTCATAAAAACAGATGGCATTTAAAAATATAGATTACAAATTACAATAACCTCGTATATCTATATATAATAATATATTAGATTTTATACCTATATTATTTTGAGAACATTAAAAATATTAAGCTAAAAAAAAATATTAAAAATTTAAAAAAATCTAATCAAACATATTAAAATATATTAGTTATTATAGGGTGACAAATCTTAGGAATGATAATAATGTGTAAATAAACTTTTCGAAATATTTTTTGAATAGTTTTGAACTAATACATTGTTTATTCAAATTTTGCATAATCTAATATAATATTTTTACTTGATGAACGTTTGGCTCTTTTAAAGTTAACTACTCGTGCACATAAGTTCCATTGCCGGTGGTGGAGGTATGGTATAAAGTGACATAGAAGTTAGCGGAGACTTATGAAAAATTTTCAAATTTTTCACGACTGGTATTGCGACGGTTACCGACATTGCGATGAAAAAACATAAAAGCCAAAATCCATTCTGAAAATCAAAATGTAATAATAAATAACTTTTCGTTTTTTAAGTAGTTAAAAACTCACCAAGGCGTCCAAAGCTTGCCTGCAAACTAAATCTCTTCCAATTCGATACACATTCCATACGGGTCTGCACGATGCCGTTTCTGTTTTTACTGCTTCAGTTACGTGAACCTTATATTTGTCCAACAGTAGTTTCAAACTGTTTGAGTATTGAGCCATATTCTAAGACAGTACATTTTAGAATAATAAAAAATAGTATATTTTAGTTTCTAAACTATGTCAAATTCACATTTATAGTGTATAATATTATGATATATACATTCTAATAGATGAATCGTTTATTGTTTATCACAAATCAATACCTATGGGTACCTAGTTATTATAATGTACCTTTCGCAGTATTTGATCGAAATCGGAATTTTCGATTCTAGTATACGCATTTGCCCAAGTTCTGTTTAAAGATTCTGATAGCGGTTGCATTTCGACTTCCATTAATGTTAAATGATATAGTAACATATTCTGTAACAGATTAATTACGTATTGAGGATCATCAACCAAACGAGTTGATCAATACACTAGAAATACATCTCACTTTTTTCTGACTCATTGGGCTCATCACATTTTCGACTAAATCTGTAATATTTGTCACAACACGCTTCAATGTAATTTTAAACATGTTGGAGAAAGTGGCGGTTTGTGTTGAAAGTGCACGGAGTTGATCGCGTAGCAAAGTCACGCGTCCAAGAGCTAAGGAAGACTCCAAAATCTGTTAAATTAAATTAAATTATTAAAGTTATCGTTCGTGAACTGATAAAATAATATCGGATGTATAAACAAAGTAGTGAAATAATTGAGTACCTATCAGAAAATAAATAACTTGAAAATGAATGAAGCTTTGTTGTTAATTAGCATTAAATAAGAGTAGGTTGTCTGAAAAGAACTTGTTGTAATTTTAAAGAACATTATAAATGCATTTTCTTTTAATTATAGAATTTTTTTTAACTGTGTGTCTTAGAATTTCAACTCATATTCAAGCACAAAGGATGGATTATTATAGTTGTGTGTAAATAAATCTTACGAGACTTCGAAACTTTTCAAAGTCCAAGTTTGTTGATTCGGCAATCGGTCTTAATGCATCGGTCGTGGATGGTGGTCTGTTTAAATCCAATTCCACGCTGACCCTTTTGGTTTTGAGATTGTTTAGAGCATCCATAAGACCTGGCCATTTGTTGTAATCTGAACTAGCGTCCACGTTAAACACTTTATTTAAATTAAATGTTGTGTGCGCTGTTCGATTTTCTTTGCACGATCTAAAATAACGGAGAAGAGCCCCAAGATATGTACAAATATGAAAAACAGTTATTTATATTGTAATATTGATTCAAGTAAATTAAATTACTCGATGACTTCGTTGAACGGAGCCGTGGATGTTTCATTTCCAAAGATGAACCAAGAAAAGAATCCACGTTCATTTGTTATAGCCGGCCAATCCATTATTTTTGTTACGGTTTCGTACATAGGTTCATCATATTATAATGGTCTGCAAATATTTACTTCACCGTTGGTGCTTAATATCAAACCCACTAATGCCGATGTCCAAAGAACCAAACTGGTCAACCTCATTGTGCTCACACAGCTAAATATTTTTTCATAAAAAAAAAAAAAAAAAATATGGGTATACCTACCTCATTATATACTATTTAACCACATTATAAAATAATTAATAGTTAATAGTCATACCTAGTTATAGTGTTGCTTAAAAATATACATTTTTTGATTTTAATGGTTTTTTTTCTATTGTGCCGTTTTTATACTGATTATATATATTCGGGAAAACAATTTTAAATTGTTATCATTAAAACATGGTTAGCACTTAACCGTTAGTATAGTGAATCATTAACCATTATACGTATAGATTTCAGCACAATTTTGAATAAGTTATTGGAAGTAATCGAAAGTATTGAACTTTAATAAAAGTTGTATACGTTTTCAAAGAAGTCTTGTAGTTAATGTGGTATGGGTTATTTAATCGATGTGTAATTTACATTGTGTTTTATTTTATTCTTTCAAGAGCATATCTTTTTGTATTGTGTATTAAATATAAATTTAACATACACTATTTAAACAGAACATGATAAATATCATCAAATTGATCATAACGTATTAACCGATACAATAAAAAATTATTATTTCGTGTTCAAAAATTATATTTTACTTATGCTTGGTATTATTATACTTGGTCAAAGGTAAAAACACCTAATACGGTTATATGTGTTAGGTTAAAAGGCTTATTATAAGTTATCTTACCCAAAGAAGTAGCATTTTGCCCAAGTCGTGTGCGAACAATAATTTACCACAATACTGCATGCTAATAAAATCCAAACTAAAAGTGCAGCGATTGCTATTCCTATACGGTACTCAAAAAATTCGTGTCAATTATGTAGGTAGCACATATTATATCATATTAAGATAGGTATATTTGATATAAATATAATAGCTTACCAATACTGACAGACCACCTATATGCCTCTATTTGTTTTAGGCGCATAAAATAATTGTTAGCTGTCTCTTTTATATCCATTAGTTTTGAAACGAGTTTACGCGTATGACTTTCATAAGGATATATTGAGAATTCTAATTGACGCCTGCGATCCATCAAAACTTGTTTTATACCTTGATAATGACAATCAAAAATTACGGTAATTGAAAAATCATAAATTATAATAATTTTAGTTACAACAAATAACAATATCAGTGCTTCTTGGCTCTTATCCATTTTCTACTAAAGTCTTGAGAAATATTCTAATTATTCAAACAAAATAATAGTGTATGCCAAAATAAGTGTTATTTTTTAAAATATTATGTAAGATGTAGGTAGTAGATTCTTAGTTATTAAAATGTACATATATATTTTATATCATAATCACATATATTGTATAAGAAT
>JANEHU010004000.1:0-11447 GCA_027563435.1 Nasonovia ribisnigri
GTTAAATGATATAGTAACATATTCTGTAACAGATTTATTTACGTATTGAGGATCATCAACCAAACGAGTTGATCAATACACTAGAAATACATCTCACTTTTTTCTGACTCATTGGGCTCATCACATTTTCGACTAAATCTGTAATATTTGTCACAACACGCTTCAATGTAATTTTAAACATGTTGGAGAAAGTGGCGGTTTGTGTTGAAAGTGCACGGAGTTGATCGCGTAGCAAAGTCACGCGTCCAAGAGCTAAGGAAGACTCCAAAATCTGTTAAATTAAATTAAATTATTAAAGTTATCGTTCGTGAACTGATAAAATAATATCGGATGTATAAACAAAGTAGTGAAATAATTGAGTACCTATCAGAAAATAAATAACTTGAAAATGAATGAAGCTTTGTTGTTAATTAGCATTAAATAAGAGTAGGTTGTCTGAAAAGAACTTGTTGTAATTTTAAAGAACATTATAAATGCATTTTCTTTTAATTATAGAATTTTTTTTAACTGTGTGTCTTAGAATTTCAACTCATATTCAAGCACAAAGGATGGATTATTATAGTTGTGTGTAAATAAATCTTACGAGACTTCGAAACTTTTCAAAGTCCAAGTTTGTTGATTCGGCAATCGGTCTTAATGCATCGGTCGTGGATGGTGGTCTGTTTAAATCCAATTCCACGCTGACCCTTTTGGTTTTGAGATTGTTTAGAGCATCCATAAGACCTGGCCATTTGTTGTAATCTGAACTAGCGTCCACGTTAAACACTTTATTTAAATTAAATGTTGTGTGCGCTGTTCGATTTTCTTTGCACGATCTAAAATAACGGAGAAGAGCCCCAGGATATGTACAAATATGAAAAACAGTTATTTATATTGTAATATTGATTCAAGTAAATTAAATTACTCGATGACTTCGTTGAACGGAGCCGTGGATGTTTCATTTCCAAAGATGAACCAAGAACAGAATCCACGTTCATTTGTTATAGCCGGCCAATCCATTATTTTTGTTACGGTTTCGTACATAGGTTCATCATATAATGGTCTGCAAATATTTACTTCACCGTTGGTGCTTAATATCAAACCCACTAATGCCGATGTCCAAAGAACCAAACTGGTCAACCTCATTGTGCTCACACAGCTAAATATTTTTTCGTAAAAAAAAAAAAAAAATATGGGTATACCTACCTCATTATATACTATTTAACCACATTATAAAATAATTAATAGTTAATAGTCATACCTAGTTATAGTGTTGCTTAAAAATATACATTTTTTGATTTTAATGGTTTTTTTTCTATTGTGCCGTTTTTATACTGATTATATATATTCGGGAAAACAATTTTAAATTGTTATCATTAAAACATGGTTAGCACTTAACCGTTAGTATAGTGAATCATTAACCATTATACGTATAGATTTCAGCACAATTTTGAATAAGTTATTGGAAGTAATCGAAAGTATTGAACTTTAATAAAAGTTGTATACGTTTTCAAAGAAGTCTTGTAGTTAATGTGGTATGGGTTATTTAATCGATGTGTAATTTACATTGTGTTTTATTTTATTCTTTCTCGAGCATATCTTTTTGTATTGTGTATTAAATATAAATTTAACATACACTATTTAAACAGAACATGATAAATATCATCAAATTGATCATAACGTATTAACCGATACAATAAAAAATTATTATTTCGTGTTCAAAAATTATATTTTACTTATGCTTGGTATTATTATACTTGGTCAAAGGTAAAAACACCTAATACGGTTATATGTGTTAGGTTAAAAGGCTTATTATAAGTTATCTTACCCAAAGAAGTAGCATTTTGCCCAAGTCGTGTGCGAACAATAATTTACCACAATACTGCATGCTAATAAAATCCAAACTAAAAGTGCAGCGATTGCTATTCCTATACGGTACTCAAAAAATTCGTGTCAATTATGTAGGTAGCACATATTATATCATATTAAGATAGGTATATTTGATATAAATATAATAGCTTACCAATACTGACAGACCACCTATATGCCTCTATTTGTTTTAGGCGCATAAAATAATTGTTAGCTGTCTCTTTTATATCCATTAGTTTTGAAACGAGTTTACGCGTATGACTTTCATAAGGATATATTGAGAATTCTAATTGACGCCTGCGATCCATCAAAACTTGTTTTATACCTTGATAATGACAATCAAAAATTACGGTAATTGAAAAATCATAAATTATAATAATTTTAGTTACAACAAATAACAATATCAGTGCTTCTTGGCTCTTATCCATTTTCTACTAAAGTCTTGAGAAATATTCTAATTATTCAAACAAAATAATAGTGTATGCCAAAATAAGTGTTATTTTTTAAAATATTATGTAAGATGTAGGTAGTAGATTCTTAGTTATTAAAATGTACATATATATTTTATATCATAATCACATATATTGTATAAGAATGAGCTAAAATTTAAAAAGCATTACCTATATGTTACAACGTATATATAACAACGGCTTATATAATTGTGTAGGTTTTTAAGGCAATATAAAGTATACATAATATATGTAATGATATATACCTATAATATACATATAGGTAATATGATGATATTTTATATTCAATACTAATGTATAATTACTAAATGTATGCTATTGTTTTCATTTGTTATTTTTATTCATATTAACTTTTTTTTCTTCTATTACTATATCGTTACTATAATTTTTGTTTTTTTTCTCTCTCTTTTATTAATCTATTATTTTCTGTTTTAGTCTACTTATTATTATGTTTACCATTTAAAATTCTATATTAAGAACTCATCACCTTCAATACAAGCACAGCTTATAGAAGGTGAGAAGATGATTATTATTATTATTATTATTATTATTATATATTATAATTGAAGTGTATTAATTGTTTGTTTGCAAATAAAAAATAAATAAAATAAATACAATTTAAAAATTTAAATTAAACATAATTTTCTTTAATTTATCGAAAATTACACCAACTATATAGTTTTCAAATCTACTCCCATAAACAACAAAAGAGTTGACCAACATGTTTACCAATGATTATGAACGAAACATCGTATATACTATTGTATATAGCCTATTGTCTATTATATCCTTCTTTTTATTCCTTAACATTTATATTATATAATTAAATACTTATATATTATATTATAAATTTATTATAATATTAATATTATTATATATTTAATATAAAGCAATCGTAATGTATGTATTATTTTAGGCAAAATCGGTAAAATAGTGATAGTATATACTATATAGGTTAGAGAAAAATATTTTATTCAAATTTTATTTTAGAACCATATAGGTTAGGTATCCAGTTGGGCGGATCAGTTGGAAAATCAATGCACATCCAGTGTTGTGCTAATACGCAATGGTTATAATATAAGTGATCATAGTGGTTATAAAGACAATAAACCTATAACTGTCGTCTGTCAGTATACGGTAATATTACTTACGCCATCTCTCTTTTTCGGTCTGTTCATATAGAGCCTTTGGAATGTTGGCACTTTCAGCCGACGTCAATGGTAGACTCGATAGTCCGTCGTTTTCTACTTCTAAAACGCCTCTGACTACATTTATCAAATCATCCTGTGATTAATAAATAATTATCATTTATAAGTAAGAACGGTAGCAAGCAATAACGTCCATGACGTATTATTTACACACCAAGTACGTATAATTCTCTGGTTGCAACTTGTTACCGGAGATCATATCACACATGGCGGAAACGTCAAGAGGACATCGTTCGGGTACCATTTGAAGTTCAACGTTCAATTCGATAATTTGCTTGTTGTATCTAATAATGTCTTCTCTGACTAATTCGGCTTGAGAAATAACATCTTTTGCTTTTGGAAAAATTTTCTGAAAGTCTAAATTACAAATAGTCAAACATCATTCCTATTTCCTATAGATTGTCATATTGTATGAATAAGGGTCAATCATCACCTTGAACAACTCTAGAAACATTATTCCTGGAACCAAATCTATGACTAGGGCCATATATATCATTTTCGATTGGTCCTCCCAATTGTTCTGCTATGTCTAAAAACGAAATGAATCAATTTCAAAAAAAGAAAAGAAAATTAACTGTTATTGATTTTTTTTTACAAGTACTATGTTTAGATATATTGGACATAAAATTTAATGATGTATCAGTTTATGTATCTATATTATTATAAAGCTGTTTAGAAAGCCTATTTTGCCTTATCAAGATTTTTTCAAAGAATATATAAAGCTCGTAAATAATTAGGTACATTCTTAGTTCTTCATGGTCTACTTATGTTGGTTGGTTAAGTACGAATCCTTGTTGTAGAGAATCTACACAATTAAATCAAAAGAACGATTTGTAGACCACTAAATAACTGCAGGAGGACGCAGATTATAAACAAATTAAATTAACATATAAATATAAACAGTAGACGTATTTCATGTTTTTGAGTGCTCGCCTCATTAAGTATACGCCAATCGTTAATCTTTTACGCTTTGTATTTTGTTTATGGACTACGTATTGTTTTATTATATAAACGAAGAGTTTTTTTTACATATTTTTTTATAACATGCGACTTTTAATTTTTAATTTATTTACTCAAAATTTATGAAGAATTTTTTAAACATTATAAAAAAAAATTGTTCAGATTAACCAAACTCAGTGACTGTTTTAACTTAACTTAATTTAAATTATTATATTGTAGGTTACCTACAAATTGAAAATTAAATTAAATTCTATTTCGATGATTTAATTATAAAGTGTAGGAAAAATGTTATAAAATTAAATTAAAATATACTATGACGTACGATTTCACTAATATAATTTTTTTTAAAAGTGAAAACAAATATTATTAATAATTGCTATGTAGGTACGTATTTATCACAATTTTCTTACGGAAGATGACATAAAATACCTATATAATTAATATACCTTCCTACTTGATGAAAATATATACAGCTATTTATCATCAAAATAAAATATTTTATTTTATAATTATTAATATTATGTACCTATAACAAGATATAACCTACTGTTTTTTTTTATATCTTATGATTTGTTGATGTATTTTTTTTCATTTAAGGTGTCATTAAAAAAAATATACTCAAATCAATTTTATGACGGTTCAATTCTTTTTTAATACACCCCTTGAGATTTAATGAGAAATATTTACAAATATTACCGTATTGATACTATTGTTAATGACTTCAACCTACATGCATTTTCAGAAAAAGACGTTCGAAAGTTTCCACGTGACCTACTTAATCGAGTGATATATTATTATACATGTAAAGAGTGATTTACCAAGCAGCTCATTCCCATTTTTTCTTTAATAATGAATTTATTAAAATTCTAAGTTTTTGAGTTTTTAAATATACCTACTTAAAGACCATATTTCTAAATACTTGTGATTTTTGTACTAGTTAAAAATGTCTTGTGGTGATATAAATTTCTGTTTTTCTAATGAGAGCCCCTTTTTTACTATAAATTATTTAGTGGATAATTTTTTGAAAATATTAATGCATCTTAAAACTCTAATGAGTAGTTTCTCAGTTATTAAAATATTTGAAGTACCTATAGATTTAATATTGTTTCTAGTATTTATTATACATGGGTAATTTTTAAAAATTATAATTGTTGATAGATCAATATTAATTACTCACATTATTAAACCACTATAATAGCCAGCCAATAAATCTTTATAACCCATTATTATGGATCTGATCTTTAATACACAAAGTTAAATAACTAAAAACTACTCGTTCGAATTTAGATTTTGACATTCTAACATTTTTAGAAAATGTATTCGCTAAATACTTTACAGTAGAAAGGGGTATACTCATTCAAAATCAAAAGCTTATATCTCAACAGATTAAGGAGTACTTAAGAGGTTAACAAATGTCTAGAGTTTGAATATATGGTCTTAAAGTATATTTAAAATTCGAAAGAAATCAGATATTAAATAATTGCATTATTGAAGAAAAATAGGAGTGACGATGATTCGTCCTGTACCTATATATTATGTAATGTTTAAATCATTAACAAAGTACAAGTGCATTTCAATACTTTTGAAATAATATTTATTTTTTTTCAAATCGTATATTTATTTATATCTGTCATACTATCATAGTACATAATCGTAATAATTAGAATTTATTTATTTATAATTATATTTTTCTAATATTCATTTGAATACGGTTATATTTTATTCGGTAAAATAAATTTGTAATGGTAACTATACATTTTTTTTTTAAATTAAAAATAATCGATTTCTATTAATTTAATGCAAGAAAGTTTCAATAAATAGCTTATAAAATCAACAAATTAAGTAACCAGGAATTTAAGAGTTGCAGTTTTGTAATTGATCATAAAGAGAAAATGGAAAAAAATGGAAGCTACTTGTTAAACATAGCACGTTTTATTATCAAAGGGTTATAAAACTGAAAAGTCGTAAAATGTCGAAATCGAGCGAAAAAACTTACTTTTAATATTGAATCTGTTTAAGATGATAGATTAGAGGGGGAAAGGATACACAGTTGGGACGGGTAATTTAATTTTATGCCCTACAGTCATATATATATATTATAAATTTGTCTATAGAAATAATTAGAAGTGACGTCAAAGTTCATTCATTCAGATTATCTCTGTACTTAAAAATGACTATTGTCGTCCATCAATAAAATAAGCCATTTTTAAATCTATATTTGAATTAACATTGTCTGAAGTGAAAACGAACAAAAATCGAGAGGAACAAAAATTATCGCTCGGATTAACATTCAAGTTTAAGTTCAAATTTTTAAATTATAAATTCAATACTGCACTTATTATATTTTAATAAATTAGCATATGGAAATGGCAATAGCCGTATGTCTGCAGTATTTGTTACAATGTTTAAAAAATACCGAATTTATATTTATATAATATTTTATTTTTCTCATTAAAATGTTTGTTTGAGCGGGCTTGATATGCTTTTGTGTGAACTGCGAATGTAAATAATTATATTAGTGATGCAATACTGTAATCTAACCAACAATATTTCTATGTCCAATGATTTATTATAATAATGGATTGTATATATCATAAAATGAACGTTATAACTTTATATCCGCTGTATGCAGTGGCATATTACGTAATTTGGGCGACGGAACTATACCAATTTATAAATATAAAATACGAGCAATAAGTAGCAATTATTATAAGACAAGTTTGCTTTGCAACGATGTGAGGGCGTTTATAATTTCTGTATTGATTACTTATTGTTACCCATTAAACTTAAAATTAAATATTTTTAATAGAAAATTGGGTAAAGTAAAAAATTGTTAAGTCTGTTGTAAAGTCAATTTGTGAATGAATTCCAAAAATTGAAATTGAAGTATTGAAAGTATACTGTATAGGTATCTTAATTTTTATAAAAATGACCAAAATATCAATAGGTCACAAAAATCTTTACATAGTTTATAATTATTACTGTAAAAAATCATAATATTGTTTTAAATTTTGTTTTTAAGTAGTTTCAAACTAAATTAATCATCTCAGTAAAAACGATGAAGTTTATTAACTATAATTAATATTACTTTTATAACTGATGAGATGCCAACTACATCATAAAATATATAAACGGTCTCTCATTATTTATCCGAATATTTAAAATAACATATTTTAAGGTTTGCTTTTTATTTTCTATGCTTGGCTGTTGTAATTTTAAGACTTCAATAACCCTATTATTCTCATTATTAACCAAAATTTGTAACTATTTGTCTTTATAATGAATATATAATATTATATGCAATTAATTTTTGTATGAATATTTTTTTTTACACTTATTCATATTACTTTTAATACTACCTACTTCTCAATGAAATTATTTAGTTAACATTTTCACCAGATGTCAATAATACTTTCAGTTATTGATTATTTTTCAATACAATTATGTATTATTACACTTATAAAATTAGGTAGTTATAATATTTTATACTTTTATTGAACTGAAATTCTATGAATCATTATAATTTACTATTAGATATTTTTATACCGTCTAATTTTGAGAAAATTGCATCGGTCGTAGAATCCATTGACCCGACTGTTATGGTCCTGATTTGTTTTTGAGTGATGGAAAACATGTCCACCAAGTCACCGACACCAAATTCTAATAGGTCTCCAACACTTGATACAGCAGATCCCATGGTCTCGTTCGTTACCAACAGTCCGCAAGCTCCGGCTCTGAATATGTACGTAATTTGAATTTATAATAAATAATTACGGTATTGGTATTGGACATTTTGAACGCACCAAAGGACAGAAATAAAATTAAACTGCACCGTCCAATTATAGAATATAAAGGCCGAGTGTATTCATACAAAGCTCTCGTAGCAGTTGAACTCATTTCGTGAACTTTATAACGGTCGTATTTTTATTTCCGGGCACGAAATATTTACACCATAAATCCGGTTTCCCGTTTAATGTACAGTCTTATAACGCCAAGTATTTAAAAGGTGGAATTCCTGTTTCCAGTAATACACGACATTTTCAACACTCGCTATTCGCTATAGTACAGAATATTTTATAAGACGTTTACCCCCACAGTCAGCAAGAAATCTTAGACCTAACATTTATAAGTGATATAATATACATTTATTTTCTGACATATTATATATACTATACAGCTTAAATATTAAATAACTACTAATGCTATTTTTGAGCAAAGTAATATTTTGTTATACGTATGAAAATTATAATTTATAAGTGCCTAATGTCGAATTTCAAAATTAACTAATAAATGTGATGAAACTTACCACATTTACTAGGTAACGATATTGTACATTGTACTAAATATGTTCTAATGCATTAAGCATGCTTAAAAATGAAAGGATTTAGTTTTGTGTTGGGCAGTGTGAAGGTAGCCGTATAGAAAATATAAATGTCTAGAAACATGTCTTTCTATCTCCTAACCTTTCTAAAACCTAAATTTTTAAATTTGAACGATGATGGATGATCCTTCCCCATAGAAATCAAAATTAGTAAAAATATACAATTTTTTTGCAGTCCTCTAAATTTCAAAGCATACTTTTGAATTTCTCTTGAGTCTCAACGCTTTGATGCGGTGTTGCACAAACAATTTATTAAATTTAATGGACCGATCGTGTGCCACGTAAAACCTTTTATAAGGGACCATTAGCTCACTATCTAGTGCACTATTAGTGCAACCCGGCACTATAGTAATTTTATATTAAGTTATAGTTTTGCCTTTAAAACTAAAAACAACATTACTGCTAATTTTGTAAAACGCCGAAAAAATGGACTCTCAACAAAAATGTAGCTAAATAACATTTTATGCCTACAGAGTTTCTTGTCATTAGCTTTATAGATTTAAATACTCTGAATATTATTGTATTTTGAATTATGCAATAAAAATTAATGGTCTCATCCAAAGAAGTAAGCAAATTAAAAACTGATGTCGATATCATATTATAATATCTATATCATCTATGGCAATCGACAATCCTTGTCATTCGTCGGAGACGATTCGCAGTTCTAATAATTTCAAAGAACAAAAAAAAATTAATAGGCCAACAATGAACAGACAAGTCGTTAAACAGTAATATTGTACCTATACAACATTTATTCATATATTTCATTCTGCTCAAGTTAATTTCATAAAAAATCTCGATACTATTATTTCAGTGCGAGATGAAGACGGATGAAGAAATAGCAGTTCCTTGATATGGAATCTGTACTCTAGATATGGCACTCCTATATCTAACCCCAAGATTCGACATATTCGTAAGATTGATTACCTATTCTTTAGGGGCTTACATTTACGTTTTACTCTTAAAATCAATATTTATTGCCACGGTTAATCTGATATTCGGGTGACGTAGATGCATATTTTACGTGCGTATAAAATACGTAAGCTCAGGTGACGACGGCACACACAGGTCGTAGAATATAATAATAATATATTAATACAATTAATTATAAATTGTGTTGAACATGCCACACACAGGCGTTTTCATTTCTAGGAAAATAAATTCTGAAAATTAGTTAATAGTATAAGTATTTTGAAAATTGCATTGTGTAGGTGTGTATAGAAAAAAATAATGAACAAATACATTATGATGGATTTTGTATTAAATTTACAAGGTTTTTTGAAGATAACATATTTTTATTAATATCTAACGGAAATAAACGAAAGAAATTTAAAATATTCTTGAATAGCTTAATATCAAAATAAGTGGGTAACTGGGTGACGCTCTGCTGTACAGACGGTTACAAGAGGGACACTGTAATGTATTGTGTTAAATTTAAACTCAATGATGTTGTATAGGTACCTATTAAGAGGTGGTAGGTAATTTCATTGTATACGAAAAACAATTTTCGTACTTGGATATTTTAACCTAAATTTTTTTAATAAAAATTGAAAAAATTATAAGAAATCTTGTATTCAATTTTCAAATCTTAGTTATAAAAAAAAAATTAATAATCGAAAAGGTTATATGGCTATAAATAGCACAACATGTGTCAAAATAATTTCTGGTGTATAGAAAATGCTAATATAAACATTAAATGAAAACTTCATGTATCTACGGACTACAGAACATATTTTATTTACCTACACTTACACAGAGTACCATAATCGATTTTACCGAAAACCAATTTTGTGTTAAAATACCAGTTTTTTTTTGTTTATGCATTATAAATTTAGACTTCCCGAATGCATCTACAAAATTCAATTTCCCATCGGAAAATAAAAGATACTGAAGTTAAAAATCAAAGCTACAGATTAAAAATTAGAAAAACACATCATTCTAATCACACATGATTATAAAATATAAAATATACCAGATACAATTAAAATTAACATATTAAATACCTGATTATTATTAATTTTAAATTAGACGGTATTCGGTGAAATTTTTGGATTGGAATTTTATAAATCTAGTTGGTATAGTCGGTAAATGTACTGTCGATTTGATGTGTTTATTGTAAACCTGTAAATTAACTCTAAAAACCAGAAATTACAATTATTTATAATCACAGTTTTACTTAAAGATTCATAAAAATAACTATGCCTATATGCTTCTAGTATCTATACACCATCAAATTGTTCCTAAACACGGAACTGCTCGATGTAAAAAGTTGCATTTTATTAGATCCGTGGATTCATCATATTTACGTATAATATAATATCTATAATATATATTCTATGGCAATTGTCAAAATCGATGCGAATGACATGGTCGATGAAACATTTTAGTATTTTATTAAACGAAACTGACATGAACAAAAAATATACCGCGTTTCGTATGGTGTTATTTTTCACAAATTACAAAATTTTCAGGTATGTATCTTGAGCGTTTTCAGAGTAACGTCGTAGCTTAGTGTACACGTCACGGATTCCGACGAATGCCGAAAGAATCGATGTTTAAATGTAAGTTTTTTATTTATTT
>JANEHU010004002.1:0-12629 GCA_027563435.1 Nasonovia ribisnigri
AAACGTTAAAATGCATAATTTAAATAAGATACATTACGACCATGAATTCGAATATGATGCGCAACCAATACAAAATGATAATGACAAACATAATCGTATAAAAAAAATAAAGCAATTAATTAGAAATGATCATATGAATAATGAACAAAAACAATCAATTCTAGAAATATGTGAGCAGTATCAAGGAATATTTCATTTATCAGGAGACACATTAACATATACCGATACATTGGAACATAAAATTAATATTCCAGAAAATCAAGAGCCTATATATAAACGACCGTATCGTTTGCCACACGCGCAAATGGCTGAAATAGATTCCCAAATAAAACAAATGGAGATAGACGATATTATAGAACCATCCTTTTCGCCTTGGAACGCCCCTTTATTACTAGTAAAGAAAAAGCTTGACGCTAGCCAAGTGCCAAAATTTAGGATAGTCGTAGATTTTCGAGCATTAAATAAAATAACGATAAATGAATACCACCCTTTGCCCAATATTACCGAAATATTAGACCAATTAGGGCAGTGTAATCTATTCAGTATTATCGACCTCGCGTCGGGGTTCTATCAAATAAAGTTAGATGATAAAAGTAAAGAGCTTACAGCCTTTTCGACTAACCAAGGTCACTGGCATTTCAAGAAAATGGCAATGGGCCTAAAGACATCTCCTTGTACATTTCAACGCTTAATGAATAATGTAATGGCCGGTATCGTGGGAATAAAATGTTTAGTATATCTAGACGATATTATAGTCTACGGAAAAAATTTGCTCGATCATAACAATAAATTACGTGACGTATTTGAACGATTAAGACATCATAATTTAAAAATCCAACCAGACAAGTGTGAATTTCTAAAACAAGAATGTTTATATCTAGGTCATTTAATTAGCGAGAACGGTATAAAACCCGATCCAAATAAGGTCAAATTGGTATAGAATTTCCAACCCCTACGAATGTAAAGGAAATTAAATCATTTTTGGGACTTTCTGGGTATTATAGAAAATTTATAAAATCATATAGCTTAATAGCAAAACCAATGACAAATTTACTAAGGAAGGGTATTACCTTTAACTGGGACCCCTCTTGTCAGGAAGCTTTCAACAAATTAAAAAATATTCTATGTTCGGAACCTATACTACAATACCCCGATTTCACAAAACCATTTATTGTTACCACCGATGCAAGTGGAAAAGCTCTGGCGGCTATACTTTCTCAAGGAGAGGTATCGCAAGACCTACCTATTGCCTATGCATCTAGAACTCTAAGTAAAAGCGAAAGTAATTACAGCACTACTGAGCTCGAGTGCCTAGCCATAATATTTGCCGTAAAAACATTTAGACCTTACTTATATGGTAGAAAATTCATTATATTAAGCGATCATCGCGCACTTTCGTGGTTATTTAATTTAAAGGACCCGTTATCAAAACTCGCACGTTGGCGAATACTTTTGGAAGAATATGATTATGAAATAAAATATAAACCGGGAGTATTAAATTCGAATGTTGACGCGTTGTCTCGAATGTATACAATAAACGAAATAAAAGAAGAAAGCTACCCAGTATTTCTAAATAAATTTGAAACCCAGTTAATAACTAATAAAAATGTTAAAGAAGTAAATGGAAGTCTAATAGAGGCACCCGAAGAATATCATATAGTTTCAGAAATAGCAAGACATTATAATTTCATGTCAGGAATAAATTACGAACTAAAACAAAAATTTGGTACTAACCAAATACTAACGCCTAGTAAAGCAATTGGAGAAGTTAATTATTTAAAGGATAAGAATAGGTACATTATATTCCTGACCACTAAAAATAAAAACAAACACAAAACTACGTACGAAAATATCTATCTGTCTTTAATAAATTTGAAACTATTAAGTGAGGAACACGCTTTGAATAAATTAGCTATGAATAAATTAGGATTTAATGACAAATTAGAATGGTCACAAATACGTGCTATGATTCGATATGTTTTCCGAAATACAGATATAGAAATAATTATATGTGATAAGTTAGAATTTAGCGACGAAGAGAAATTGATTATATTTAAACAATGTCACGATTCCGTAATCGGTGGACATGCTGGAATACATAAAACAATAAAGAAAATAAAAACACAATTTAATTGGCGTGGATTAAAAGAAGATGTTATAGAGTATATAAAAAACTGTGCATCATGTCAAAAAAGTAAAGTAACAAACAGGAAGGTAAAACAACCCATGATAATCACTTCAACAAGTTCCGAACCATTTGAAAAAATATTTTTAGACATCGTTGGGCCGCTGGTCACTACATTATCAGGAAACACATATGTGTTAACCCTTCAATGCGATCTAACTAAATATTCCATGGGGATTCCCTTACCCAATCACCAAGCTAATACAGTAGCAGAAGCTTTCGTAACAAACTTCGTATGTACTCATGGCATACCTAAAACCATATTAACCGATCAAGGTACAGATTTCCTAAGTAAAATATTCACAGAAGTATGTAAATTATTACAGATAAATAAAATAAACACTAGCCCATTTAGACCACAGACAAACGGAAGTCTGGAGCGTTCTCATCGTACTCTTGCAGAATATTTAAGACATTATGTTGACAAAAAATTAAATAATTGGGACGAATATTTACCATATGCATTTTTTGTGTATAACTCTACCGAGCACACATCAACAGGATACCAACCATATTCTTTATTATATGGAAAACACTTAGAAATACCCATTAAATTATCTCGTGAACCCGAACCCAGATACAATTATGACAACTATTATTATGACCTAAAACTAAAAATGCAGGAAGCTCATAAAATAGCAAGGGAAAAATTAATAAAGAATAAAATAAAATCTAAAGAAAATTATGACATTAATGAAAATCCTATTGACATACATGTAAAAGATCAAATACTATTAAGAGATCGAACGCAAAAGAATAAATTAAATCCGTTATGGACAGGCCCATATGAAGTAACCGATGTATTGGACAAAGAAAATATCGTAATAATACGGGGGAAAAGACATGTCACTGTGCATAAAAATAACGTAAAAAAATATTACGAAAGAAGCAAATTATGAATATAGTTTTTTTATTTATCAAATAATAATAAATATAATCCTAAAAAAGATGATAATAAGAAAATAAGTTTTAAATTTAAAATTCTAAATAATAACACGTAAATAAAACCAAATGGACCGAGAGACGAATATATAATTTAATATGTAAAAAAAAAAAAATATATGTAATTGTTTTGAAAATTTGTAATAGTATTAAGATTAGTGTAACAAATATATACTAACACTAAATATAAGAAGAAAATGTAATCAAAAGAAAAAATTTTAGATTAAAATGTATTAATTACTAACCAACTATTTTTTATAATTTTTGTATAACTATTGTATCAACTAAATATGTATTATCTACTGTACGAAAACCAAAATATCAACATTGTATAATTTAAAGATTTATGTTTAAGCTTTGAACTTCAAGCTTTAACATAAAGTCTTTTTTTTAGAAGGGAGGTGTTACGTACCCTATAAATATATCAATATATAGTGCACGTATTCAGTGGTGTGGCTAAGTAATTAAGTAGGCAATTACTATAAGACATCATGCCGAGGTCATTGCATAGAGCGTAGTGAACAATTAAGCTATAAAAGTGTTGTCACACGTCTCTTCTTAGAAAAGTCTCTATACTATTGGGACAGGATACGGATCGACCAGAATAACAAATTATGCTACGAGACCCAAATTCTATCCTTGTGCGAACATTCGCTACCACTACGACCACCCACTCTTAAAGTATACGAGCATATATAAGGGAGCCCATGACAAGAGCTCATCAGACGGTTATAGACGGTTATAGACGGTTATAGACGGTTATAGACGGTTATAGAGAGCTAGAGACGGCTAGGGATAGACAAGACATTTGGAGGCCGGTCGTAACACCACTCACAGTCTTAGTCTATCAAGTTTCAGAGGCAGGTCGTAACACCACTCACCACTCTCTCACGCTTTAATATTGTATTTTTGTATTAAATATATGTTAATAAACACACATTATATCTATATACATCACGTCTTCATTTCCTGAGTTGATATATATATCGACACGAGTTGGGACGCAACAACTTTAATAAATTGATAATTCGATCCCCGGATTATTAAGGTCGTACAACGGAAGCACTTTTAGTATTATTCACTGTTGACATTTTATAAATTTACACAAATATTCAGATGTCCATAGCTCCTTCAATTATTAACACATTAATCTAAACTACCCGTCAAAATTCATAGAAAATTAAACTGCACAAAAATCATATTTCAAAAATATAGGTTCCCATTTGAATTTTAAAAGTTGACCCTCGAACCCCCCTACACTAATTAATAAAAAAATTATTTAATATCAAATTATTTTAGATTATATGATTCAAAAAGGTTTTCATATAGGTCATTTTCCCCTAATTTAAATATATCATGGTGAAATCTGCTGTCACATGAAATTTGGAACACCCTGTATAGGCGGCAAGTTGGCGACGCGCAGGTTAGGTTAGGTTAGGTTAGGTAATATATATATATATTATAAGTAATTATATTAATGATATTACTTATGATATGGTCACATCATGATTTTCAATTTTTTCTAAGGGGGGGTCCTAAAAAACAATATATATTTCAAATGTATTATTTTTATAAAATCAAATGTATTATATTATTATTTATAATGTGTTTATAAATTATATAATATATTGTATGTGGACCTAAGATTCAAAATGTACAAAATAAAATCTAGTCTTCTTTTGGTTTTGCACAGTTCTGCGAAGACTGTGTGTCTGCGTCCAATGTTAAGCATTGCTCATCCCTATGAATCGACATTATTGCCAAGCCGTTTAGACCAGCCTGAAATTTAAATATATTTTTATTGATGTATTTTGCATAGCATTTTTTATAAATTTAACATAGCTGATTATTTATTTTTCCCTCGGTCATAGAATTTCATAGATATGTTTTGATCGCTTCAAATTTGAAAAGGAGCACTCATTTGATGCAATTGAAACTGGTATAGTAGCAAGGATCTGAAGGAGTTAGAAGACACTTGGGTAGGTACATTTCTTTAATGCAAACTGTCATTGCTTGGAGTGCGTTTTCTGGCTTTTTTTCATCGACAGTAATTATTTATTGAAAAATAATCAATCATTTCTCATGGCTATAAAGTATAAATACCTCGATAAGAGTCAACATTTTTTTTTAAATGTTATATATGGTACCTACTTAAAAAGTCACAACATATTATGGTGAAAATTTCACGGTCATTAGTTTTTGAGTAACATAAAACAAAAAAAAAATTGATTAACCAGAACTTTTTAAGTAATTTATTAGCGAATATTCAATCTCATCAAATTTTAATTAATGTTTTTTCCGTTAAACTTTTTACTGTTGTTAAAGGTAGTAAAAGTTATAAATAATCTACTATACATTGTTCGAATGTTGTCTATTAAAATATAAAAGTTTTTAAATTTTCAAATGTGAAATATCATATTTTTCCTTAATATAATTTTTGATTTTCACATAGTTTAAACTTTAAAACTACTTCTTAATGAATTTCTTAATGTTTAAAGTCATATCATTGTAAAATCGATATATACTGTCGGTTGCTCAGATTCTAAAATAAAAGATATATTATGTATTTATATATTAAAATACATAGAGGTACCAAACCTAAACTACAGGTAGTATACCTAGGTAATAACCTAAGATGACTATAACCTAACCTATCTTACAATATTTTTCAAGTACCTAGCTATGTTGTACAATAATGTTCAAATTTAGCATTATCATTGGTAATTAATAATAATCCGTGACTAGTGATATACCTAGCAGTGACATTTTTTAAAATTGGTTGTACTGTAATAAGTTTGGGAACCTCTGCTATAAGTACCTTAAAGAATATAATATTAAGTATATATTGTGGATTGTGGGCTTATTAGTAATACAGCAAAAAATAAACATATCAATGGTTTTAGATTATTCAGAATTTGTCCTAAAACACCGTTGGACGTTACCTACCAATTTTGGAAATACGATAAGTCTTAAAATTTTCAAAAGGAATGTCACTGATGTTCCTCTAGCACAAAACTATAGCTCATTTGCCTAGCAACTATCAATCTGGCGTCGTTGCCTCATATCCGGTATGCACATCGCATTTAGTAAGTTTATTTAAAATACAACTGAAAAATGGTATATAAAATTATACAATTTAATAAAACCATTTTTTTATAATAATAATAAAAATGTACCAACACCTTTATGGTGAGTACGACGAATACAATACAAAATGAAAAGTAAAAATTATTTTTAAAAAGTAAATTATTTATTTATTTTTATTTTACCTAAATAAATACAAAACGTCAATTAAATAAAAAAAAATTAAAATATAAATATTTCTAGACTGTAAATTGGTATATATTATTATAATTAGGTGGTCTTTTTCAAGCTTAAGGACAAACTTTTTACAAAATCGTACCTGAAATATAAAAGAATATTTTGTTTCTAAAAAAATTTCACGTAGGTATATGATAAACTCACGACCTTGGTGATGAACCAGAGTTCAGAAGTGTTTAGAATAATTTTTATAAAAATATTTTTTTAATATTTTAAACATTTAATATATCAACTGTCAAAACATCAAGTAAAAAACGTTTTTTTTTTATAGCCCATTAAAATAAAATTTGTCTTATCCTCAAAAATTAATTTAGGATGTTTGTCACAATGTCATAGAAATGTTTAAGATACAAACTAAACGAAATAAAGTATCTAAAAATGACAATGGGTTGGGAAGTGTTTAATATACAAATAAAACTTTTATTGTCTGTTGTTTTTTCTTCAACACTTACAGATAGTTTTATTGTTATTGCTAAAAAAATGATTTTATTTTTATACATTGTAAAATATTATATTGTTTATCAATATTTTGAGGTATTTTGAATACGCTTGCGCTTACTGTACAACAACAGCTTTTACGTCTTACAAGTTGCAATGTTTTATAAATATAATTCAGCTTATTGTTAAGAGCTCACAATATTTAGCGAAAATATTCTATCAATATAAAGTTTTCACAATAAATTAAATTAACTACCTTTTATACTTCACATCCAAGTGTATTTTAATTTTAAGAATACCTAACCACTAAGAAATGTATGTATTATTAGTTTGGTTGATAAAAAATTAGCTTTTGAACTTCCAAAAATGTTACTTATTACATCTTTATGACCTTATTAATAATTTTCCAAGACTCCCGACTAATATTTCAAATGTGATATAAGTGTAATGATATAAAGAAAACTAGTAACCTATTTTTTACGACATTTTTATTTTTTATGTAACTATTTTATTTTTACATGGTACGTTATTTTGTGAACCAAATTAGTGCTTCATTGGGGTACTTGTGTATTTGGAACGCAATAGTGCTATCTATCTCCGGAACCGCCACCCGTTGATTAAATTAATTTAAGTTAATAGACCCAGTGACATGACAAAGCGCATTCTTGTCCAAGTCACCAAGTATCAACATAGCTTGAAATAGTTGGTCATTGCCTGTGCAAATACGATATAGCTCAGAGATTAATTCACTTAGTTGGAATTTCATGTCACTACTCCCTTCTCTGAATATCCATAACAACTTACAGTGAACTACGTATTTTTCCAAGTTTACTCATTAATAAAGAATACCTTAAAAGTTATGTTAAATCCTGGAAAAATGTGTTTATTTTTTGATTTTGCACTGTATTTTTTTTCAAGACTCCTGAGTGAGTAAAAATTTCAAAAAAAAAATGTGTTAGCTCTGCTGTAACGTAGGTGCACGTAGATGCTGTTCTAACTTCAGAAGCTCATAAAAAATTATTGAGGATTTATAATCAACTTTCTTTTTTAATTTCTACTATTAGCAACTTTCGATGAACCTTGTATTAAATTTTAAAGTTTTATTACTGAGAAAAGAATTTTTTACCGACAATAATTTTTAAAAAACTTATATAAATCAGCATTTTAGATTCTGAGCGGAGCGATAGTGTATTCATTTTCAATGATGTGTGTTTTTTTATTTTTATGTCTGTCATCACCTTTTGGGGCAGTTTAATTGCTTAGATTTTCTTCAATAGTATCTTACCTGTAAAGAGAGTGAATCTAGTTTGTACATTGGGGAGGAGGAGGGGGTTGTCAAAAGTAAATAATTCTTAATAGTTATCAAATGCGCATAGAAAAACAAAAGAAAATTAAGAAATTTTTACGCAAATTCGATTTTCGAAATAAATCGATTTTTTTTGGTGTATCTCTCAAATAAATTACTGTATATTCGTGACATTTCCATTGGTTATTTATATTAGAATTTTCTGAACATGGTACAATATTAAAATATTTTAATTTGTTTTGAACTGTTTACAGGCATATTGAGTTTCCAATATTTTTAGTTATTTTTTTCTATATGAATGTCAATAAAATGTTATTTATTGGGTAAAAAAACTTAAAAATTTAATACAAGGTTCCTCGTAAGTTGTTGTTAGTGGAAATTAAATGAAAAGCTTAAAATAAATCAATAATAATTTTTAATGAGCATTTAAAGTTCAAATTTTGACAGAATACGTAAAAATCATGAAAATGTGCAAATTATTTTGAGTTAAAAATTCATAAAAATTTTCCTTTTTAAAACTAATATTTTGAAATATAATACAAGATTCCTTATGAGTTTGTATACCTTTATCAAAAAAAAAAATGTCTACAAAAACGTAAAATTAAATTTTTATGAATTTAATAATAGGTACAGTTCTTTTTTATAATCATTTAAAATTCGATTTTTAACAACATTTATCAAACTTAAAATTTAAAAATGATTTTATAGTTAAAAATTGATAAAATCTTCAACTTTTATAGCTAAGGATTGAAAATTGAAAACAAGTTTCCACGTAAGTAGGTTATTCTGTAACTGAAAAATCTCAAAATATAAAAAAAAAATGGTTTTTTTTTTAATAGTTATTTTATGATTAAATTTGGACAAAATTACATATTAAATGACCATGAATAACGGTTTTAGTTATTTTGTTGTAATTTTATAATATTAATTCAACTTACCGGCTATCATATTAATAATAAGAAATAACAGTATAAATATAATATAAAATATCCTCTTTGACAAACCGTCTCAGCTCAGAATAGTTTTTCGTATCATTGACTTCAAATTTAACACTATACAGTGACCTGCTTGTAACCTACTGTACAGCAGAGTGACAATCACTACCCAACTACTGTACAGCTACAGAGTGACATCCACTTACCCACTCTTTTTGAAAATATTTCTTTTACATAGGTAATTTTAAGTCGTTACAACATTTTGAAAAAAATTTTGATTTTTAATATATTTATCGTTTTCATATTTCAAGTTTTTTAAATGACAAAATATATTTTGAATTTCATATTCCTCAGTAGAATATTATTCAGAGTATGCCGATCTATAAAAATGCTGTAATAAAATGTCTAACTTCATCTGCCATCTAATGAAGATCGTGTGCCACACTACTTACTTACAAAACTTATGAATATAAAATGTTCATGTATTGCGCTCGAAGCGTTGAAACCGAATTTATCATATTATAATACTTTTACACTGCATCAATAACTTGAAAAGTAACGCCAATTATATCTGACGGCAATCAAACATAGGTACATGGAAAATATTTATCATATTTATAACGGTGAGGAGGCCAAACAATGGTCTAAAACTAAACTGTAAACTCAATGGAAATTGAACAGATTAGCAAATAAAACCCCGAAAAGAAGATACTAACACAATTTTGTTTCTAAACTCATTATATAGTATGGAAAACCGGAAGTTAGGTTTAAAGTTGACTTGTAAAAGTAACAAATTAATGAGAAAAATAAAGTAACTTAAACTAGGTACCTGACTAAAAATCAGATATATTGTTTAATTCTAATTGAGAATAATACAATATACTATTGTTATTATTATAAAAATATAAAAATAACTATTAATTAATATTAATTGATATTGAGCATACAAACATATAATATGGGAATATCCAATATAATGGATATGGGTAAATTAGTAATATTTATTTTTTCTCAACAATGACTACCCCTAAAACTGATTTGTTCTGTTTACTATTTTTATCTTAATCGTTACCTTATTTTCTCGTTTCCAGAAATAGTGCAATATACACTTCGACAGTAAAATTTAGTTGGTGTTTCCCGGGTTTTAGAACCTTTATGATTTTTTCGGTTTCGGTTCTAATGGGCGCTGAACGTTTGGTCACATTGACTCAAAAGCCAACACGTTTGGGTACAAATACTAAATAGACACAACGTTTGAAGTGTTTGGACACATAAAATAAAAGATATTTTTTATTTTTACCTGGTAAATCAGAGAACGTTTGGCTACACTTTATAAACACGTGATCTACAATAGTGGTATACTCATTTACTTTATCTCCAATTAATATCAATTACTTTTATTATTTTGATTAGGTACCTATTCTATGATTATTATCGTAGTATGTGACTAGAAACTTATACGTAATACATGTACTTGTTATCGTATATATAAATTGTAGCTAATCATCTAAAAATTTTAATTCCTGTAGGAATAGCAATAATTATTGTTGCTGAAGTAAAATATGCTCGTGTATCAACATCTATACCAATTGTAAATATATGATGAGCTCAAACAATAAATCCTAATAATCCAATAGTTAATATAGCATAAATTATTCTAATATTACCAAATGTTTCATTTTTATTACTTTCTTGACTAATAATATGTGAAATTAATCCAAATCCAGGTAAAATTAAAATATAAACTTCAGGATGTCCAAAAAATCAAAATAAATGTTGATATAAGATAGGATCTCCTCCTCCTGCTGGATCAAAAAATGATGTATTTAAGTTACGATCAGTTAATAGTACCTATTGTAATAGCACCGGCTAAAACTGGTAAAGATAGAATTAATAAAATAGCTGTAATTAAAATTGATCAAGGAATAAAGGAATTTGATTTAATTTTATATTGTTTGGTATTATATTTATAATTGTACAAATAAAATTAATTGCTCCTAAGATTGATGAAATTCCTGCTAAATGTAATGAAAAAATAGTTAAATCAACTGAAATATTATTATGTGCAATATTATTTGATAAAGGTGGATAAATAGTTCATCCTGTTCCTGTTCCATTATTAATTAAGAATCTACAAATTATTATTATTAAAGATGGAGGTAATAATCAAAATCTAATATTATTTAAACGTGGAAATGATATATCTGGGCATCCTATTATTATAGGAATTAATCAGTTTCCAAAACCACCAATTACAATTGGTATTGTTATAAAAAAAATTATAATAAAAGCATGAATTGTAACAATTACATTATATAATTGATTATTATTAATAATTGAATTAATTTGTCTTAATTCTAAACGAATTAAAATTCTAAGTGATGATCCAATTATACCTGATCAAATACCAAATAGAAAATATAAAGTTCCAATATCTTTATGATTAGTTGAAAAAATTCATTTTATAGATAAAATGGCTGATAATAGGTTGTAAATTGTAAATTTATATATAGATTGAAAAATCTTTTTATCATTTAAATCTTATATTCAAATTAAATGATATTAAATTGCAAATTTAAAGGTATTAAATTATTTAATTAAGGTTTAAAATTTAATATTTTTAATTTTGAAGATTAATAGTTTAATTAATTAACTTAAAACCTTAATAAATAAATAAATAACTAAAAAATAATCTAAAAAAATTTATTATTATGATAAAATTATAATTATTTTTTTTGTATTGTAAATATCATTTATTAAATAAATTAAAATTGAATAATATAAAATAAGTTATTTTAATATAAAAAAATAAGTTTAAAATAGTTAATATGATTAATATTATTATAATAATATATATATTATTATAAATTAAAGTTTTAATTAATATTCATTTTATTAAAAATCCTATTATAGGTGGTAAACCTATAATTGAAAAAATTAATATTAATATATTAAGTTTAAAAAAAAAATTTAAATTAAAAAATTTTATTTGATTAATATAGTTAATATTATAATTATTAAGTAATTTAATAATTAAAAAATTTAATATTGAATAAATTAAAAAATAATTAATTCATAAATTTTCATTTATTAAAATTGCAAATAATATTCATATAGTATTATTAATTGAAGATATAGCTAAAATTTTACGTATTGAATTTTGATTTAAACCAAAAATTGAATTTATTGAAATTATTCTAATTAAGAAAATTATATTTTTATTAATATTTAAATAAGAAATTATAATTAAAGGTGTAATTTTTTGTCAAGTTATTATTAGTAAAGAAAGTAATAAAAATGAAACATTTGGTAATATTAGAATAATTTATGCTATATTAACTATTGGATTATTAGGATTTATTGTTTGAGCTCATCATATATTTACAATTGGAATAGATGTTGATACACGAGCATATTTTACTTCAGCAACAATAATTATTGCTATTCCTACAGGAATTAAAATTTTTAGATGATTAGCTACAATTTATGGATCTAAAATTAA